>LUCH01001552.1:60977-127131 GCA_013368495.1 Paragonimus heterotremus
CAGACCTAGACCGGAGAACGATTAGGGTCCTCAACCAAAGCCTTTGGCTGAAAAGCCTATACCGCAAGGCAGCGGGTGGGTGGCGGTGTACCAGAACTGGTTTGTTTTCCGGAAAAAGGTGCCAACCTTCTTCCAACCCCCAACCTGGAAGACCAGGAGACTGGTTTGTCAGACCTGTGCCTGTTGGCCTGCCTGGCATGAGTGACTCTATCGGTGTGATGGCCACGCCGTCCAGTTTAACCCAATAGGTCATCGAGATGCGCAGGCCGTCACACCGCGTCAAGGTCCAATCTCGTCGTGACGAAGAAGATGCTGTGTATCACTGATTAGAAACCTTGAGTAATGCGGCCGTAAGCCGAAGTTAACAGAAATAGTTTTGTTTGTTATTATGGCCTTCTTTAACCGCCCTTATGCATACTCCTTTGTTTCACGTTTTTGTGTTGTAAGGAGTTTCAAAGGAAACAATTAGAAAAAATCTCAATATCGCCTATAGTGTGGAATGAATTGACAGGTTCATTTTCCCCTTATCTTCATATGTCTTGTTTCACGTTCTTCCGTTTTCTCCTACCTAGTCTTCATTGTTGGCACGGTTTTTGTTTTATGACAAATTTCGTGTGGATTTGGGAAGTTTAGAAAATTCTTGAAACAATTGGTGTATGGTTTTCGAAGTACAGGAAAATCGATCAGTTTAAACTGTCCTTTAAGTTTATGGAAGTTTGCGAAATGGGAAAAAGTGATAATACTGTCCCCCATTTCACTTTTACCGGCTTACTTTCCATGGGTTTTGATTACCACATTGGAAGTCGATGGTTTTTTTCTCATCTTTAGCTGGTTTCTCCTCGTTATTTCAGTCTAAAATTCTGAGCAAACATCGACTTCGTGCAATGAAGAGTTGCTTTACGATCAAAACTTCCGGAAAAGCTTTATACACTTTCAGGATTGAGTGTTGAGAATTCAACTTAATGCTACATTAAATCCTCGACAAGGTCTCTGTCAAATTCAGTATGGTCCAGGGAGTTTCATGACGTCAGCTGTGAATGTGGAGATGTTTGGGACTAAAGTTTGCATTGACCTAGATAGTATGTTGATCACTCTTTGCGAAGCAGATGAAATTAGGAAAACTCCAGTCTTCCCAGGGCACAGTCTTCAAAAACGTGTAGCCATCTTTTCCCAAGCGGTGGTGCTCAGTTTAAAAAAATCTACCGAGTGAATGAGCTGCATAGAACTGGTCAATCGCACAATTGATATCTGCCGGTGAAAACCTTATACACCCAGTTTTGGGATACAGTTAAGCATATCTGATAGACAAGCAGCTGACTATTGAACGTCAACATCATCGTAACAGCCACGAGCCTGGTCAAAAGGTACTGTGGCTCGGGCTTCCGCTCACCTCAACAGTGACGTGGAACATCGTAGAAGAAAGGTGCCTAAACTGGTCTGGTGCACCTGAACGTTGCCCAGTGCAAAGGTGTTCGATCCTGGGAAGCTTGACAAACTTAAATGTTGTAGGAACGTCAAATACACATTGTCAAGGAACATGAAGGGAGGCGGCTGCCGTTTTCTAGTTTTATTGGACTTTTGTCGAAAAAATCAAATTAAAGAACCACGCTGACTCCTGATCATTTTCCGATTGTATCTAGTCTGCTGATATTTTTATCCTGGTTCTCTTCAGCCTTCAAGATTAGTTTGATGTGAGCTTCATGAAAACCTTCATTCAGCGATAGTAGTGGAATCATGAAACTGCTTTTACGTATCTCAAACGAATTTATGTTATTGGCCCTCTTATACGTATGACTCGAAACGATATTGAGGAGGATTTTTGAATTTCTATTGGTTTTGGCGTACGACCCTTCTGTCATCTTAAGTTTGCACTCTGTTTGCCGTGATACTGGTGTACGCTACCTCATGTATTTCATATGTTAACTCAATCTTTACCGCAACAAATGTCATTTTGGTGCACTATCTTAGACATCTCTCTCTTTGAGATGCTTGCTCTGTATCAGTTGTCTGATCCTGATTTTGCACATGGGCGAACTTGTCAATGTGTAAGAAATACAGATTGTGCTTTTTTGCATTTATTTTTAGCACTGTTATGGATTCAGGCTCTTTGTTTATGATTGTCTTTAGGGCCTATTACCCACTCCATCCCACACTGCATTGCGTATTAGACTCGTTCATTGACGTCTGTCTGTTCTCTTGCAACACCTCGTTAATCGAGTAGGTAGTATTTTTAGGAAACTCAGTATTTATTTTAGGGTGATATAATTCAAAGTGACTTATTACTGTACCAATTTGTCGTGCATTTTATCTACACGATATGTGTGGGTTGTGTTCGGCCTGACCAGTTCTCAACTAACATAAGTGAATCTTCCTTCATTCTAGTCTATGTGTACCTTGTGGGAAACCGTTGAGGAATGCTGGGATCAGGATGCGGAAGCACGTTTGTCTGCTGGCTGCGTTGCCGAACGACTTGCCGCTCTGTCCCGACAGCCGTGGTCTAGATATCGATTGACCGGTCCGTCGGATCTGCTACCACTACACTCTTATCCTCAGTTCACTGCGGTCAGTTTCAGTCCATCTGGCACGAGTGGTCAGCCTACTCTAATGGCCAGTCGCACAGTACCAGTGATTCAAACGCCATGTCGATCAGCCAACACCGGCCCGATCAGCTTCCCTATTCCCTCTACCTCTGTTCCGATTCCGGCGAATGGCCTGCTGCCAAATGGTCTACCAGATGACGAAATGTCAAGCTCGTATACCGCCAATCCCTGATCTGACCGTTCTCCCTCTCGTTGCCCTCGTACTTCATGTTCCCGAAGTTCACCGTTCGTAAGCTTAATGGGATCGTCCGACTGAAAGCCACAAACATTCGTGTCTGCCTCCGTATCACGCAACGCTTTTCAAGCATTCGGTGCCATTGAATTTGCGTAGTTACGTTCATTTCAAAGCATCCCCACTACACATGAACGGGGCTCGATACCCATTCTCCCGCCTATTTTTTTCCTTCCTGAGTCTGGTTTCGAATATTATTGTTCTGGACTCAGTTCCATTTTCCCTTAAGATCGTTGCAGTGACGGTCTCGTCTAAGTCGATTTTGTAAATATATATCCCCCCAGTGTACCTCCTCTACTGTACATAAAATTTAAGGCTGATTTCACTAAGCACATCGACTGCCACATTTCTTGTCCACCAAATGCGTGTATTTTCATCAGTCTCACTTGATACTTTGCCTTCAATGAAGAACTACGATTGCGTTACATTTGTTTTCTACTTATCCTGGCCGTCACTGGTGAGTGTGTTTGGTTCTGTTGTCCAGTATGCATTGGCTTGTTCTGACTAGGTGCGCTCCAATGCTTTTCGTTCCTTGAACCACTGTTCATAAAATCTTGGTTTTGACGACGGTTGTCTACCAGTCATACTATTGCGGAATTGAGCCCAATTGTCGCGACTACTCCTATGTTGATTTAGTGACGTGAGACTATTCATCTCACATCTGACTTCGTATGCCACATGGAAGCGAGCACCTCGTGATGTGCAAGTTGGAATCAGAATCTGCTGGTGTGCTACGGCACTGGGCTCAATTGCCCTACTGCAACTAAAGTTCGTAGGACTGCTGAGCAATTTTCTGAAAGCCATTCAATCGTTAGATGAACAGCGACTTCTCTCTCAACAAGGAAAACAGACACAATGAATAGGCATATTGTCCATAACTTATCGTACAATGTTTACCGTTCGTCCGCCGCTCAACCGTTTGTCTTGCTTCGTTTCAGCCAGATCTACTGGTGTTTGTTTGTTTTCCAGGAATTTTCCTAGTCATCTCCTTAGTTCACAGTGCGTAACTCTGACTCCTGCTTAAACTGTGAGTAGCAGTGTCACTGATCTGGGGCTTTGTTTGATGAAGTTTTGCATCTTTTGGATCAAAGCTTCGGCACGATTGCCACTAGTGTTACTAGAAACGGATTGCATATGATTAAATGACTCCAGAACCTTGTCACCCACAGATATCAGTTGCGCAGTCTGGCTTAGATAGACAATTCGGTGTTCACACATCACCCGTGTATAACTCGATCAGTAGATATTCTAATGTGCTTCAGAGAATCTTCAGGCACTACGAGTTCTTCATATTTAAGGCATACATTCCTTTCTTGTTCGTATGCAAGTACGTTGATTTTGCCAACACTCATCCACTCCCCAGCTTCACTACACTAACCTTCTCCGTTATAGCGCTTCTTGCATAATGACCTCATTAGATATCGATGAGACGAGTGAGGAAGGTCAACCGCCTGCAACTTCGAACCCGGATGTCAAGGATGATTCAGTTGGACATTTACGTGAGCAGGCCATGAGTCGAAAGCAACGGCTGCTGCAGCTGCGTATGCGACAGGCCAGCAGGCAAAATGGTGAACAGTTTACTTCAGAAATTGAGGCCCTTCCTAAGCCGGTCTTTCGAAATTACAAGCCTCAGTCAGATGAACTGAAATCCGGCGAACTCCCAGTTGCTTCTTCGATTGATTGTAAGTCATGTTATCATCTGATTCTTTATATTCATTGATGCATTCAGATATCACACCTTGAGCACAAATCACATCTGATAACAACCTTTGCATTCAACTGCATGCCACGGCTAACCTGTTTCAGAAGGAAACTAACTCTGGCTTCCTTCTCATTAGAGCTCATCAGTAATGCTTGTTTTCTTTCGGACAGGAATTTTACCCCGATTTTCAGAATAGAGAAAAGCGTGATAACCGTCACTCCATTAACCTCATACTGGGCCTTACGGAATCATCATTTCTAAACATTTAGTCACTATCTCGTGTGAATCGTGTTCAGCCCACCTAAACATTTCGAAAGGAGAACTGCGGTATCAACACCACCACTGTATGGTTTATCCAAACTGCATCAACCCGGTCCGCCATTCGAACCAATTAGCATTGCTCCACAGCGTGAACTAACACGATGGTTAGTACAAGTCGTAACGCGGTTAAAACGAAATTTTGACATTATATTTTCGAATACTCTCCCGGTTTGACTGGAAGCTTGAATAAAGTCAACCTATCCAGCAAATTCATGTGTTTGGTAAATGTTTTACGATAACTGTTTTCTTTTTGTGAGTTCATAGAATGTGGATGCTCTTTGGCTAACATCGAAGATTTTGTTGTGAAAATTTCCTCGGATTTACTTTACATGCCTCTGTTAGTACGCACGAAGATCGTCAGCGTGAACCTCTTGAGCATTCCTTTTCAGTAAGACGATGATATAGCTGTGGTAAGTTTGTTCGGGTCAGCACTTGTTGATTTTCTCGTTTTAATAGTAGAAAGTGGACAAGCCAAATGAATTTCAATAATGCCTTCGTATACATGTGTGAATAGTATAGTAATGTTTACACATTTTCCATAAACGATCGATGACAAGGTAAAACGAATGAACACCCGTTACTAATGTGAGGATAACCTGTTAAGTGGAAATAAAGGACTGTTTGCCATTCCTAAACATCCCTCTCGGGTGTAGGAATGACAGATTGTATGTATCATTAACCAAATTGGATTGTTCGGTTTACCAATATTGCACACATTGCACCAATGAGGAACAAACGCGCACTAATTAGACATTGTTTACACGTGGTAAATGTGTTTATTTACTGGATTGTTTAGCTAACGAAGTTCGATTGCTCACAACTACGTTGCAGAGTAGTGGATATCTGATGCGATTAGTTGGTAAACGCGGCCGGTAACAGACGGTAGTAGACAAAACGGTTGAAAAGATAACAATCCACATTCAGCAGTGGTAGTGTTCCGCTTTGAACAGACGCCTAACCGTATCATTACAATTGAAGTCGTAGTTATCAACCGAAATCAGAAGTTACCGTTACCTTCAGTCAGTAGGCCGCAACCTGTTGGAGCCGCTCCACGCCACATTCATCATTCGTGTGTGTGTTGCGAAAATTCCATCGACGGGACTGTTAGGTGCTTGAATTCTGAAATAACATTCGACGAACTGGGTTCAGAACGAGAGTACGCAGCCTAATTCGTCCGTCTCGGGTCCATATAAACTTCCGGACTTGGCAATCGCCAGACATGTCCACAGACCATCGGACTGATTTCAAATCGACATTTGAGGTTACAATACATCCTACTATTGCGTCATTTTTTAGTTGCGATTATCCGTATCATGCCAATCCTATATATATATATATATCCGTTGGACTTCTGTCACATTTCACTCCGGTCATATATCTTACCGGTTATTGTCGTTCGGTGTCAGAAAGGCAATATGAAGTGCAAGCATCCGCCAAAGTGTTTAAATGTTCCATGTGTTTACTCCAGTTGATGACCTTATAGTCCGAACTTCTCAGTTAAGTTGTACTGACTGACCTCACTGAAACGACTGAGCCAACAGGAATTAAACAGTATGTGTTTGGTATACTTTAAGCGACTTACTGAACGGTCGTATTGATACATGTTGATACTTACGTTTGTTTAGAAGGGATCCATTTGCGAAAAATCTGGACCTCGGCTAGATTCGAACCAGCGACCAAAACAATGTGCCCAAACGCGGCAAATGCTCTACCAGCTGAGCTACGAAGCCACACCGGAAGCTCAGAAATTTCACATTTGGACCAAGTTACCCACCCAACCAACTGTGTCGTATGGAATCCACCAAATGATCTAGCCGATCGACTGCCCAAGCAGGGTTTCTGGATCAATTTGTTCCGTTTTGTTACCGTTGCGTTAAGTAAACTGTTGACCAAAGTTGACGGATAAGATATCGGTTGTGGTTAAAGTACACGTCCGATAATGTATTCACTATCAAGCGAGCTTGTGTAGACAATTTATCGATGTTTGTTATATCATAATAGCGATATCGTTCTTCTGCATACCCCTTGTTGTTGTTGCTGTTGTTGTTGTCGTTTTGGCGTTGGTGATCCTTTCAGTGGTCACCTGACAACTCAGAGTTCCTGCTGGTTGTGACTATTTTAGACGTTCATTGAGCGTTGTGGAAAACCTAATACACATGACTTTGTCGATCAGCATAGTTTCATTTAGAATGTACATATCGTGTGTGAGATAAAAGGATGTGCTGACTGAACTAATTTACCCTGGCCTTAGAAGGTATACATTGAGTCAGTTTGCTAAATCACTTCCAGTCAGTTTTGACCTTGTTTCTGCCGGGCTGTGACTGGGTCAGTACCATCGTCTAGAGAAGTATCGTCTTCATTTCGGCCACGTAGTCCAGCACGCCTAATAATTTTCTCGTTTCCTGTGGAAAGGATGTTCACGTTCGCGCTTTTTACTACATTTCTTGTTCATGCGTTTAGTAAGCCTAATCGGACAGTCATACTATCCACATTTATTCTTGTATTATGAATTTCCCTGTGTAATCTATTCCATAACCGTCATCGTTCTGAAACTGATTGAGTAAGCAAACACTGATTTGTGTGGGCACCAAAATGATCATAAGCTCCTAATAGCGCTGGTCAGTTTAATCCAAACTTATAAATGCATATTTCTTTTCATGATTTGCCCATCTTCTGTCCAAAATAACAATACTCAAAGGCCTTGAAGGTGTATACGTTGCAAAACTGTCGTTTTATGCCTGATCGAAGTCGAAGAGTTTGTATGCCGCTGTGTTTTAAGTAACAGTGTTCAGGTAAAACATTCTACGTATTCCGAAGTTTCTTTTGTATGTAGTTTAACTCAGGTTCTGTTGTACGTTTGAGAATGCGCGTCACAGCGCTGATAGGGAGCATGAACCATGTTTGTTCGCACGCCCGAACTTTAGAAGCAATTTTGGCTCGACTTGCTTATTTTCCCTTGTTCTACGTCTTTGTTTATTGCCCTCTGCTCAATGATGTTTCTCGTTTGCGTTGCCTCTCTCACAGTGATTCCTTACGTTAGCTCCCAACTGGATGCAGCTAATGCGCCCGTGGTGGTCGAGGAAGTGGTGAGTTCGTGTAATTCTACCTAATATGAGTCACAGCTTGAATTATCCAATAAATAATTAGGTAGTTTGTAGAAATTGAGTTTGAACATGTCTGACTAGTGCGTTTGTGCTAATATCTTAGTTTTGGATCTTGTGCGAATCGTGCTGTGGTAGACATGGTAGACTCAAAACAGGTTTACTGACTGGAAGAAACTGGACACGTTAGTTTGCACTCAGTTCCGCATAGGACTAATTAGAAAGACAAAGTAGTGGCTAGTACAATGGATTCAGTGAAACCGATTGGGAATGCGAGCGAACCGTTGTTAAAAGAAAATGATGAGATAACTGAGCAACAGAACAAACATTCATTTACAGCTTAACGAATGCATTGCGGATTCATCTTGGCATGGAACTGAGCAGTTGTGTTGGGTGTTTGATTTCGAGTTCATTTGCTGATGACTGTTCCATTTGGTAACTTACAGATACCGAATATGTTTTGTCTGCGAGTGTTGCATTACCCCAACTTCGGATAGGGATAGGTCCCACAATTTGTGGTGGAATTTGTGTTAAAAAATTTTGTGGCCCAGAGTTTGCTCAGAGTAAACTCATGCATCCAGATAGTGCGAATTCTAACGTTGGTACTTACAGCGCGACTATAATGAGTTTTTTGTTTTATCACATTGTATTTGGCCTAGTTCCCATTTGTTCCGATTTTATCTTTATGTTGACTAAAAATATTCAACTCATCCGGCCAAACTTCAATATTACGTACACAATCGCGTTATTTTAATTTCGTCTAATTTCCACTACGGTTGTACCACTGACTGCAAAAGCCTTCTTATGTAAATGATATGGCCAACTTAAGTAGCCTGGTAGATATCAATTATTTCATTGAGTGGGCAGATCCGGTACATACATACTTTGATCACCAAGCTATTATGACATTTACGACTGCAATGGAAGGAGAGAACAGTGTATGTAGTGATGAAGAGTAAAATGGAGAATGTGTAACAAGCTGCTGAGGCACCACGTACACTTTTTTCATGTGTTCGTGCCTATCACGGACACTTTTCCTGAAACTTAGGTTCTTTATCTGTATCATGGTTGACTCACATAACCGATCGTATCCCCAATGTTTATCTCTCTATCCGTACACGCTTAGTGGTGTTTACTCAGGCACCTCTTCCGGTCACATACCTCTATAATGTTTCTATGCGTATCGTGAGCTAACCTTCCGTTGATACGTAGCTTTTTAGTATAAATGTTTCTATCGTCGGCGTTCATTTACAAAAGGGTGTTTCCTTTCTCTCGCTTCCTCAGAATCTGGTTAGCCTGGCACCTCGAAAACCAGATTGGGATCTGAAGCGAGGTGTAGAGAAAAAGCTTCAAAAATTGGAACGCCGTACCCAACGCGCCATCGCAGAGCTGATTCGTAAGTACAGTTTTGAAAACAACTTACTTTTATCAGAATCTACAACTTGGACGTGATTTATTTGTCCGAATTGTAAAATTTTAACTGACGAGTAGTTGATTTGGTTACCATATAACTTATTTTATGGTCACCTTCTCAGCGTATTCAACAGAACACCATTGCAATTAGTGGAACGTAGATCTTTTGGTGGCTGATTTCTTCTTTGCTGACAAACCTTTCATTTGGTTGCGTGGTTTTGCGTTTGATGGCTCTCTAATCATGGTGGTGATGTGTGCAATTCGAACTGTAATCCGGTCCATTTATGCACACTGTCCATCAGAGCCGTTTGCAAGAAAGAAAGTAGCCGATCTATTCTTCTCGAGGGCTGTGGGTTTTGTTTGATGTGAATGTGCATCAGACAGATCTTTCATGTGTGAATTGGCAGTATCAGATACTGTCTGTGTCAGTTTCTTCTCAACTTGGATTCCGGTCCGATTTTCTTTCGGCTTGTTTGTTCCCTAATATAATTGATAGTCACTCTTGAATTCCTTTATCTGAGTGCGTCATCCGTGCCCATCCTTTTTGTATGAGGACTTGAATGATTGACTTTTGTGAACTGCGAACCGCCCCTGTTTTATCAACAGGTTCATCAACTACAGAGCTCCTGTTAATAACGGCGTCAAAACTATGGTGTTTAAATGCCTTTGGAAGGTTATGCTAATTGTGTCAGTTCCAGTTGGGATAGCTTACGTACATTTTTGTTGTTAATCTTGTAGTGTTTCCACGCAATCAGTGGCAGAAATATGTTACTGGACACAGTAGCCACATGTAGATTCGCATTCTTGCACCGTGTTGGCTGCATCGAAACGACCTCGCTGCTCCGGAACTCATGTGCCACGTTCTCCAGCCTGTGGGCCGCGTTCGATTCTATCTCACAGGGATCGATTATCAGATCGGCCCTAGCTTTCGATGTCGCAGTCAATGGCGTACCTGTATCCATACCATTTATAGTTCTTCCTCTTAGTCTTCTTTTATTACTTCTCAACCTTCTTAGTAACGTTTTCTTCTAGGATATTCCACGTCACTGTTGAGATGAGCGGCGGCCCGAGCCACAGTACCTTTTGGTCAGGCTCATGGCTGTGATGATGATGATGATGATCATCATCATCATCATAATAGACAGCAACACATCAGTGGTTCACATTGATGGTTAACTGCTACTCAACCACGAAGAAGAATGAAAAGCAGGCTTTGTGTAAGAAGACGGAAGAAAAAGGAACGAGATGAGAAAGAACCTAACAGATAAAAAATAGCTACGTCTATATTCAAACATTCAACATCAAGGTGCCTACACCTTGCAAACAAACAACCGAGTTGTAAGTGAAAGTAAGACATCATCAGCAAGACAGCTTCCTCACGGCTTTCACTGCTCCGCGTCATTAAGTGCATTCACTTTACAGACAACTCGGACAAACAACGACAACATTCACGCCACTGAGCTCGGTTAGCCGCCATCCCACCTAAAGTCTCAAGCCATCGACTCTGAGTTGTCAGGGCTCTAGCCTGGGAGATAAACCCGATCTACAGTTGCTAACCCCTTTTATATTGCTCCACTCGTAATACACTATACCGGTTCCTGTCGGAACACTTCCACTACGCTCGAAGGCTCCGTCCTCCGATCCCGGTTTGGTGTTCGCCGCGATGACCCACTGTCACCGCTGGTATTCATTATGACAGTGGATGAGATGTTGGCTCTGTTTCAACCGGAGCTTGGCTACCAGTTCCACAATACAGTCTTCTTCGGACTAAAGTTCAGAATTCTGGAGATGGTCGAAGTGACAGCTTAGTTCTTTGTCGTGGGAACTGCGGTCAACCAGAAAGCCTCACTCATATTCTCCAATCGTGCTGGATCACCAACCATGTGCGTTATGCTCAGCACAACTGCTTGGCCAAGGACCCGATCAAAAGGTTGTGCAGTATGGATTAGGAAGTCTTCGGGAAACTACAAGTGCCAATGGAGAGCTCGTTTATCAAACCCGATGTTGTCGCGGTTCGTAAAGGTGCTGTTGTGGCACGTCAACGACTACCGAAGCCAATTTGCCTTGACGAACAAGATTGATTGTTTCTACCTTCTGACGGTTGTCTCACTATAAAGAACGTTTCTCCCACCTGATTCGTCAGCCTTGACTGTGATAGCACTCCTGTGCTCTGAAGAGCCTTCGATTCTGAGACTCCCTTTTTATATTTGTCTTTTCTCTTTATTGACATCACACTGGAATCTTTTTTATTTGATGACTGGAATTACTAATATTTACTACTCTCGTGTCAACTGTTCAGTGTTGTTAACCATCCAGCGCCCCATGTTCAACAGACAACTTGTTGTGAATTTCCCTATTTTTTCAAAAAGGAATTGTTATTTAAGTTTTGACGTCAACATTCGCTCTTTTTTCGAATGAAATTATGTAAATTGCTCCTCAACATAAGCGATAAATGTAGATTTTAACTACAAAACCCGAGTGGTCTTTAGTACATTGGGGAGGCTAGCTAAATCACTCCCTAACGATGCTATAATGGTTTTAAATTGCAGTCGCGCATTCAGCTGTTAGCTAGAAAAGGGATATACTGGTTGACGACGGAAAATCATCTCAGTAGTCGATGGTTTGAGGTCATATCATTTGCACCCATTGTGCACATTATTTACCTTCTACTTTCAGATTAAGCTCATATCCACAAAGTCTGTTATTCAGCCGGATACAAAAATGTATCATCAAATAGACGGCTGCTCGGTTCCAGTCCATCTTGGGTCTGACCAATCTGGGAACATCTGTGGGCTATTCGTGTGCCATGGTAATAGGTAAACTGAAAGTTTAAGTTGTATATCTCCATTTACCTCAAAATCAAAATATGGCAGTAATTATTCATATTTTTTTTCTTTCTCAGGTGAACGTTTGCGTAATATGGAATCTGATTTAGCTACGACAGTCAACCAACAACCCGCCCCGATTGGTTAGGATCTTCCTCTTCCCGATGACTGACGTACTGGGTTATACGTACGGCTTGTGCGCCGTTCACCTGGCGTTTTCCGGACTCATTCGGAATCCGAAGTCCCGTTGTACATGGTTTTATTTTGTAACCAATTGTCTTTACTACTCAACAGCATGACTTCAACCAAATGCCCCCTTGAATTTCCTTTACCGGAAAATTTTTGTCACACTAAATGTGTACTTTGGTGGGGTCGACTTAATTGCCGCAACGGATACCACAGTTTTTGTTCTCGTTGTCTAGAAAAGTGTTATCGCATATTTGCATTAAAACCAGCCGAAGTCACAGCTGCAAATCAATCGCTGCAGGTTAATTAGATTTGAATGTTTTTCCTCACATGTCGTTCGCTGCCAAACGACACACAGGCTCGTGTGTCAGCTGAATGTCTGCAGACGTCTTAAACGTAATCCTTGAAATGTATAGTTCAATTTTAGTCAGATGATCTGATGATGATGATAGGCAGTATCACACAAAATAGGGCATGAATGGTGGGTTGACGCTTAGCGCCTATCCGTCATACTAATCACGCAAACATCACACCAAATGTTTCAAGGTTTATGTGTGTAATTGTTCGACTTTTCGATACCCACCTACAAGGTCTGTTATGCCAACCACGGTAAACTGTGCCATTGTCTTTTGAAACTCAGTACTCCGATGGCCTCGAAGTTTCTACAGTTGACTCTGTTTCCACAAGCAATGCCTCATGAGTCAGACTGTAAGACAATATTTAACTAACTAGTGAATGGTTTGCCCTGTCAGTTTTTATCCAAAAATCCAGTCTCTTTTCTAACTGGTGTTTGCATTAAACGCAAGCACTCAATCGCTTGTAAAACGGTAGAAACCGCAAGCATATCACACTTGAACTGGCTATGTTCCGAACTGTGCTATCCAAATCAACAAGTTTTGTACTATCGGAATAACTACTCTTCGAGATGTCTGTAGAATGTCACCAGTGGCAATGGGTTTACCGTGTCGGTTATCTGGTCTAAAAGATAATTAGTATCCTATTGTGCTTCAGGTCGCCAATTATCTAACCTGGCTGGTTATGATATGTTATCGAATACTCTTTTTGAACAAAACCAGGAGACAAATACGTCAAACATACAAATCAACCGTGACCTTCGATATCAGTATCAGTTGTTACGTATTAATGAGTATTAATTTCTGTGAGCATATTTACATTCAACATCATGCATTGCTGTGTCACAGTAGACATTTTACTGATTTCTGCGACTTGGAGCGGCTGTACACTGCCAATTCTGACGTGATCGTTACTAGACTGTGTGCCCATTTCGCGCATTATAGCATACCTGACATCTCCTCTGATAAAGGACCACAGTTCATTGGCATGAAATTCAAATGCTCAATGAAAAGTGGGGATGTGACCATCGTACAAGCAACCCGTGCTGCGATTAATCGAATATCAAGGCCAGAACAGCGATCAAAATGGCAGAACTTCTGTTGTAACCTACTTACTTATTCAGAACTGATAAGTATTTGATGCTACTCGAAAAACGGAATAAACCTAGTGAAAATCTTTTGAAGTTTGGCCGTCGGAATGTTAGGTGGAATACGAACGCATCTACCGATCACAGAACTAGAACCACAATCGTCGAACGAAACCGAAGTGCATGGTGATTTAAGACGACGAAAGATGAGCCAAATGATGCACGATGAGGTATGGCTACAATACGTTCCAGAAAGCCCTCGGTGATAGATAGAAGGAGTGGTAATGAAGAACTACTAGTGTTGGCCGTATGAAGCGGGAACCGGGGGGAAATGATGAGGCACATTCGAGTGTATTTGAGTAAACGGGTAGTGTCGGACACAAAGGACCTCCCAACAAACGAGCAAGTGTTATCAAGAACCAGGGGTGGACCATACTACGAAAAACATGAGAATGTAAATAAATCGGTTTGGCCGGACTCATCGATCCAAGAGCAACCGGTGGTTCACGGAAAGCAAGTCACTTGAGCAAACTGGCATATTAACGCAGCAACCAGCTAAGGTGGCGCACTTGTTATAATCAGCACCTGGGCAACGCCAATTGTTTAAGTGTGTCACACATTAAAACAAACAAGTGGCGCCTAACCAATAGAAAGGCTGGGGCTTCAGAACCAATTGGATTTTTACTGCTGTTTCTGTATAAAATAGCCCATAGTGACTCAGTAGACCTAAGCTTGCTTGGTGCCACCACCGCCGTCCTTTCACTTTTGTGTCGGAGTCTTCAACAGTATGCAGCCTGAGCATTTAGATTGTTTTAACTGCGTTTACGATAGCAACCTAAATGTCCCTGTTTGCCCTTTCTCACTAGTAAAGGACACCTACTCCCGTGAATTAGCTTTTATCTCTTATGACACTGATGGTCAGATCAAACTTACCATTGGAGGCTGGTATGTCTTCATATCTGTTGACTGATACTGAATGGATCAGTGTTGTTTCGATGAATCGTTTATGGCGATGATGTTAAACCCAAAGGAGTTCCTGTGAAATGTCGCTGAGAAATGTGACCGTAATCCAGGTACCCCTGTACAATTTATCGGTAAAGTTCCTCTTCTACAGTGATATCGCTAGAATTCTTCATACAGCCGCAAATACCATTTGACTGCTGCAGATAATGTTCGTCTGGAATATGCAGTTTTCCGTACATTGCCATAACACATTCTCCATGATCTGAACGGGAATTGCATCACTCATTCAACCTACTTTCATATGGATGTGACCAACTTAAGATATGTTGCCACTAGTTATCGTCAGCTTTCAAGAAATTGATATTGTGGAGTCTGTATGTAGTTGCTGTACACGAGGACATTTACCTACTTTAGTTGCAGTCACCGAAAGTCTGGACAGAAGTGATAACCACACAACGTTCGTTCACGTGTGTTTGTAGCACTCTTTTGGTTGCAACTTTCATCCTATCCTGTGTATTATCCCAGACTCACTCGTTTACAAGATCAGAAAGAAGGGCAGTGACATTAGGATTTTGGATGTGAGTCTCAAAAGTATCCAGTGTCAATCAGCCAACGTAGGTCTGTGTCTAGTTACTAGGGGCAGCAAACCTGAGTGGGGGGGGTCAATTTGAAGGACCTCAAGTCAATGGTTGTATGGAAAGATGGTTGATAAGTGTGGGTGATAGTATGAGGTCGTTCATGAACTGAATGTACGCATGAGTGTTGGTAGTAAACGGTGGTGTACTAAGAGCGTTTGAGTAGGAGATAATGATCACAACGTATTGTAATCTGTCTATTTTAGTGGTTGTTTATAGGCTCAGTTTCTGAGTATGGAACTTGGGAGCTGTTTTCTAGCGAGTTAACGTACATGTTGTTATTATTACCTTCAAATGGTTTATGATTTTTTAGGGAAAGCCCTCTGTCAATATCGGCTATATCATGCTCTGACTGATTATGACCATTTGTTCACCAAAAATGTCTGATCATTCTTTAGGTAACTACCGTATGATGGCTGATCCACATGCTGATACATCTGACAGCCTTCAGCCAATCGTCCAAGGGATTTGTGAATAATTCATTAGAAGTCTCACTAACCTGACCTTGCTTGTAAAAGCTAGCAGCTTGTATGAAACGGTCCTAGGTTACGTTGCCACGTGAACAACCCTTGGGTGTATACAAACCCTAAGTTTCCACTGCTCGTTCCGCAAACTATTCGTCCACGTGCATACTCGTGGTTAACGCATATGGCCAACATGAGTTAGACGGCTCTGGACAGACATCAGAAAGGGCTGTGCACTTTTGTGTGCGTAAATTTGCTTCTCTGCCTCGGTCGTCCCAGCGAACGTTACGTTGTACATTCCGAAAGCAATCGATCTCTAAGGGGATTGACAATTCCTGTCACTTCTGCACCCGTTTGTATCCCCATCTTGAGGAATGCACGCAGTTAAATCAACAATGAGCATCGTGGTCAATATGGATTCGCTTTGGAAAGGTTTATACTTCCGTCATATGAAGGCTTAATCTCATATGGCTTTATCGGTGGTCACTACATTATCACTGAGATATCTGGCCATTCCGGATGGACGATATTAATGGTGAATGTTCTCGCAGTACGTTCGTCTGGCTGAAATCACTGATTCAGAAGACCAGTTCGTTCATTACGGTTGACCAGATGGCAGGTCATACACGGACTGGATCACCAGCTCGCTAACTTTCACTCAGACGGTCAGCCACGGTAGAACTGTTCTGAATCGTTTGTAATGTTTCCTGAATGACTAGGTGGTATTCGGCGAACATCACGTAGTCGGTCAACATCGGAAAATGAGTACGAACAATAAGTTGCTTCATTTGCTCTGAATGAGTGGATATTCAGCCAATGCATGTGTAAAAATGCAGCGAGTTGCGAGTGCAATCCACTCAATTTAATATTACGCCCGAACTGCTTGACCGACAGTCCATGCCCATTTTGACCAGTGCTGTAGGGTAGATCGTTTATAACCCCGATTTTCAGAACAAGTCCCGAAATACGGCTGGCGAAGGAATGAGTAATCCAGTGGGCTCAATTCTGTTTAACTTCTTTATAAGTATATATAATTGGACGGGTTGTCACGACACTCTGAACCTCGGTAACGCATAAGCTGCTAAAAGTTTGCCTCCATTAAACAGTCGCATCGCACATAAGACCGATGAGTGAAAAACGCAGTTTGTATAAAAAAAATTCCAGTAATCATCAGTTCATTGCTTGCACCTTACTGCGTGGTCTCCCACCGTAGGTTGTGCAGTAATGTGCTGCTCGGTGTATCTCTTCACAATTTATTAGACACTGCGCGTTTGTCACTAAACTGATGTCAGACTTGATGGAACAAATGTACCATGTTGCCATGGGTAGCGGCGATGGTGTCAAGTTCAAGTTCAGATCCTTTCATTTGTGTAACAGGACTACTATCTGTGGATCTTGATCTTGAACTACTGGTTCCGTAAGTAGGTTCTAGAGTTTCTGCCCATGTTGTTCGGTGTACAAAGTACACGAGGTACCTCATGGTCACTGATGCCGCATGTTTTTGTTGGGTTGGTACGCAGTTTCGCTGCTGAACTGTTCAACGCGTGTCGGAATACGCACAGCTACTCGACTGTACAGCCGCATTTGTGTTCTTCCAGAGAAGTTGATCATACACTTGCATGGAGTTTGATAAACGCGATCTTGCTTAATGGCAATAGATAGGGACGGTGGGGGACGTGATGATGAACCACGGAAACGACGTCTTCCAAAGTCACTTTTTTACGTGCACTCTTCGCTCGGGCGTATACTCAAACTACACTCAGCTTAAGTCACACGATCTGTGATAGAATGTACGGATCGTTGAACATGTTGATTCGGGAATCTTTTGTATCACTGTGTACGGTTAACAGCGAAAGGTCGTTTTCTCTGTTGCACTCTGTACAATAAACCTTAACGAACGCAAATGTCTGCGGGATGATTTTAAATTCATTCTGCGACTTCAAAAAGCCTGGTTCGTTTTCGGACCAATGTGTATCTTGATGTGAATAAATGCCGTATGCATTTTAAACAATGCAAACAACTCCGACTGAACTACCCATTCGGTCATTTGGGACTCGTTAATTAGGTCAAGGCGCCTCTCTATATGGGCAGTCTACCTCAGGCCATGGATCAATACCCTACTTCAGTTATCTTCCTTAATTCTGCTAATTTATTTGACCAGGCGAATTGCGGTTCACTCATATAATCTATGGGTATACGACGTTCAAGGTGACATTCGTTACTAGACAGCCACTTTTTTAAATGAATAAGCCTTGGTGCATAAAGTTAATCTTGACCAATCAGGACGTCAAACGGGTATTTCTTAGTGACCGGTCTTTGGACCTTTGCGATTTGGAGTTTGTATCAGTGACCTTCCGGAAGAAAACTTCATTATCCCCTTGCTGTATACGGACGACCTTGGAAACTGGAACTCATCCTGGTACTCTTCAAGCTGACCTGGCTGCTGTCAAGCAAGGTCACAGAACTAAAGTCTTCCTGTCATTGACGACAGGTTTCGTGGTGAAGATTTTGGAAACGTTCTCACAACACGTGCTACTCAGAAGGCAATAATGACCGCCAGAGCGGACATCAAGGAAGGCCATGGATTGGAAATGTTCAACCCCCCTTCTTATAATGAAAGCAGTTAACAAGGGTCGTGCTGTATTGAACATGATAAAACAAACATTTCCCAGCATTGGCCGAAAAACATTTCGAACTCTGCGAGACTTATTTTCGGCCATTGCATGAACACGCTAATTCAGCGGCGTTCAGCGAGCTGCTACTGAAGTAACGTTTGGTTCTTGATACGTTTCGCATGAGTCTGGACTGGAGGCCCTTGAAATTTACTCACTGGAATACGAAAAACTTCGTGGGGACCTAATTGTCACTCACTTGTCTCTATCTAAAGATGCATCAGTGAAGTTATTCACCTTTGATTACATACGGTCTGTGAGGTCACGTGGAGTTGTAACTTATGTAGCCCCAATGTCTTGTTAGAGAAACTTCCCTCACGGTGTAGTGACTCACTAGAATATGTTGCCACCAATCAGTTTATGCCTCTTGTAAGTTATCATTTAAAACTTACCGGTTTTACACTTGTTTAGCCGAAGTGACCACTAAAGTAGCAGACCTGCACTCATTCTCTCTCGCAAGTTATATCGTTTCTACAATGGCATTACGATCCTAAAGAGTGATGCTTCTTCAGGAAAACTAACATCGAAAGAAAACTTAACCGACGCGCAGAACACGGGCTCCTGGCTTCCCGTCCGTTTATCATCCACCAAGTTGTATTCGATACACGTTCATTTTAAATCAATAAAGTTCCAAATACTGATGATCTCAGTTAGGCTGACTACGCCGAACACTGTGACCATGTTTGGTGCGTACTTGCACTAACTTAACGCTTTCCAAGGTATACGCAATGAATACCAGGCACAAAATAAGAATATGGATAACTGCAGGAGACCGAACTTATATCATACAATTACAAAAAGATTCCACCAGTGCTGAGCGACACTGATACGCAAAAGCAGCTAGACAGGTTGGACGTTCGACCGTCGAGCGTGCGAGCAGGCCGGAATTGTGTATGGCGCCACCGATGCGTATAGGCCAACAAGCATACAAACAAACGCGATTGCACGCAGCAAGCGGACGGTAGGCAAAAATGCTTACGAGCTTACATACACTACTAACTAAGATTTTTGGGAAATTTTTATACATCGTACAGCAGACAGACCGGGGTTATCTCCAGGTCACTACACCTCGACTGTATAGGTGCGTTCGATTAGGTGGGTAGATCTACACTTTTAGAACCGCTCAAACACAGGGGTGTACCGACCAAGTAAGTGAACATACTGCCGCCGCTTTACTCCCATACTTTAGCTTAGGTTACAGTTTACGGTGAGCTGTCTGACAGTTTTAGCACCAGGAGCGGCGTACGTCAAAGCTCTCCCCTCTCACCATTTTTATTCAATTTCGTCATGGACGAAATAATGGAGGACCGTCTGCGGCACTCAAGTGATGTCGATGTGGACCTCCTACCTGGTGGAAGGGTGACTGATCTTGATTATGCTGACAAGGTGTTGCTGTTTGACAACTTTCAAGTGGTACAAGCAACGCTGAACGCAATTTCGCGTTCTGCTAAGTATTTCGGAATGCGCTTTGCAGCCTCGAAATGCAAAGTGCTTCTGCAAGATTGCTGTGATTATGTAGATTTAATGTTAAATAATAAAAAAGTAATGGAGTTTGTCGACCGATTTGTTTACCTGCGAAGCTGCATCAGCGGCGGCGGAGGTGCAGGGAATGAAATAAATGCACATATTTCCAAGGCTAGGGCGGTGTTCGCTAATCTGAGGTACCTATGGCGACAGAAATGTATTTTTCTAAAACTTAAATCGTGTATATCAGACCATAGTGAGGGTTGTATTACTACACAGCAGCGAAGCCTGACCCATCAGGGTATAGGGCGTGAACCGTCTTCAGGTGGTTGACCACCAATTTCTACGTTCAATCGCTCGTACCTGGTGGCACCAACGAGAAAGCAACGAGGAGGTTAGGAAACCGGTGTTTAGCACTGATTGTCAAACGAATTCTTTTGTTCAGTCACTACATTTGCACAGACTTAGATGATTAGACCATGTACTAACGATACCAGCCAGTCGTCTGCCACAACGAACACTGTTTGCCGACGCTGCGGCCGACTGGCGCAAGGTGCGAGGTGGACAGACGATGACTTGGAGTAGACAAATGAAATCGTTCACGAAGAGGTTGGTCACTGTGGACTGGGTTCATCTCCCGGGCTGGAGCCCTAGCGACTCGCAGAGTCCATGGCTTAAAACTTTAGATGAGATGGCGGCTAACCGAGCTCAGTTGCATGAATGTTGTCGTTGTTTGTCCGAGTTGTCTGTGAAGTGAGTGGACTTAATGGCATGGGGCAGTGAAAGCCGGGAGGAGGCTGTCTTGCTGATGACGCCTCACTTTCACTAACAGCTCGGTTGTTTGTTTGCAAGGTGTAGGCGCCTTGGTGTATGTTTGAATGTGGACGTAGCTATTTTCAGTGATTAGGTCCCTTACACCCCCTCCCTTCATTTTTTCTTCTCCCTTTCTATGTAGGGTTTTTTCCTCCGTGGTTGTTTGGCTGTTATGCATCAATGTCAACCACTGATGTATTGCTATCCATGATGGTGATCATTTATGATGCTTGCTGGCAAGTAATAAGGGATTTGGTTGGTTTTTACTGAACATCAATCGCAGGTGATCGTAGCTGTCACATGCCCGTCATCCTCACAATGGTCTTGAGTCTGAGTAGAAGGTACTGTAGTTCGGGCTGAGGCTAGGCCTAACAGTGCAGTGAAATATCCCAGGAGACGAATACCTCACTGCAAAGCTGAAAAGTAATAAAAGTATGCGGTCCAATCATCGGAGGTTGTACAGCGCGATTAGATAACCCATCGGTCGCGAATCCCGAATGTTCCCGAATACGCGCCCACAAACAACCTTGTTTCTCTCGCGATCATCCCACTGGGTGTGAGCTAACTGGCTTAGATAGCGATGATAAAACACAATACTGTCGACATTTTCGCAGTGAACAGACCAAGTTTTCGAATCAGCGAACAAAACAGAACGCACAAAAAGCATTACATATCCATTCGCTTAGCGACAATCGAACATCTTTTCGATACCCCCGGATGACGCGTTTTGGCATAGGCAACTCGTGCCTTTGCTATCCTCGCTGATATCACAACAGCAATATTACAAGCTGACGAGACAGTGCTACCTAAGTACATGAAGCTGTCCACAATCGCAAGCGGGAAAAACGTGAGAAAAGTATGAGTGGAAATGTCTTAGTCGTGAGGCAACACTTTGCCCTTTAGTGGTGCGAAGCGCATTCCGTGCAAACTAGTCCGCTCACTTAATTTATTCAGCATGTGTTCGGCAGGGAGTCTAAGGCAGGTTGTGCAATTCGCGTAAGCCATGTCGGTCATCCTAGCTTCAGGAAGACGTTCAAAACCAAGCTCACTAGACTCCTCAGCAGCACCCTCCAGGACGTCGCCCATGACAGAATTGAGCAAGAAGGAACAACATTTCTAGGAGTGATGAACGCCCGGGACAGTTGTCCATAAACTCTCACTTTGCTTACAGAGTGAGCAAACAGTGATCTAAACAGTGATCTCAGGTATTCATCTGTTACTCCCTTGTGAAAAATACAGCTCCAGAGAACGTCACAAGCAACTGAATCGAAAGCAACCTCTAGGTCTAAAAAGACAACGACTGTCGGCTGCCTATATGAGTGCCGATGTACCAATATCCGTCGCCAGGTAGAAATGTGATCAATGCACCCTCGACCGGATCGGAATCCTGCTTGTTCTCCACATGTCTCATTTTCTCTGCGCTTAATGAGCCGATGTAGTATAAGGCCATCGAGTTACTGGGACCTAACAGGCCCTAGACTGATATCTCTATGATTGTCACATAGACTTCGGACCACCTTTCCGGAAACGGAGATTACTGTTGATAGGCACAAACCACGAAGTATCCCTTCAGTTTCTCAAATCGTCTGTGAGGGTGTTGTCAGTCTTGATATCAACCTCTCCTCACTATTCTCGAGAAGAGTGGGAGAGTGGAGATCGGGTTCAGGGGCCTTATTACGCCTCAATAACTTGAGTTCCAGGGTCGATTCTGCTCCCAACGCCTGTTCATTGTCTTCTGAGATATCCGAAGAGCGCATACTCAATAATTACACGTTCTTGATTGCGCGTTCTGAGACGTTCTGTCCACCAGTGACTGGCCGTTTGAGTCCCGTCGTCTATATGGTCTGGTTGAGGCTAGCTGGTGAGTTTCTCAAAATGTTCGGCTGATCTCTCAGGTGGATGTGGGAAGCTGTTTATTATGTGTAGTATCTTTCTGCTTGGACAAGAACTCCAGCCACTCTTTCATGAGGCAACCGTGTTGACCACTGCGCCAGTGATCTCAAGTTAGCCACGGCTGATTTATCGTATGCAATTGATGGCCCCAAGATTAGGACTTCTTTCCAAGTTAAAATCACGAGGGGATTACATTTTTAGCAACAACAGTGGCGATACTGGAGTATAGTGTTTTCTCTCAAAAATAGCTGGTTGGAAACTTTATGAGAATGCATCAGCTGTGATCAGTTGTGATTGATGCTGGACTTATATCATCCCTTGCTACTCACCAGTAAGGAAAATACCACTCAACATGTTCAGTGACTGTAATTTCAACACGGATTGATGTCATCGATTGGAGTTAACAGGACAATTACTGTGTGTTCTCTCGACGCAATCGGGCAACTTGATCATTACCGACAAACGAAAGTGGTTGAGCGTTCACGTATGATAATTCGGTCGTGTCTAATGTGAGGCCAATAATGCAGTGGTCAACACGGTTGCCTTATGAAAACATGAACGAAGATGGCAAGGACATACACTAATGACGAGCTCTAGCAATATCGAGAAAAAAGGAGTCTATTGATTCTTTCCAAAAGATGTTGATTGGGAAGTCTACGGGCATGTGACGGCTGCGATCTCTTGTGAGTGATGTTCAATATGAATAAAGTTTAATTAGTATACGTAGCCAAAAGTCCTTCCATCCACAGAATCGTTACAATAGTTAGTTTGTTCAGAGCCATCACCGTGGCTGTGTAGTGCGTGCGTTTAAAGACCGATCTGCGTTGCGAGCTGATCAACTTGAACAATTTTCTTCGCAGACCAATTTTAAAATGAAGTTTTTCGAAATGATCGTGAGCTATTATTGCGTCCTAGTTCATCCTCTGTTAAAGGCGTCTAGCCATACAGCTGATCAAATGACACACTACGTGGGGAAACCGATGTTGTCAGTCCCAATTTGATGATACAAAGAAGTTGACACTCAAGACTTCTCACAGCGCCTCATACAAAATCAAAGACCAACACCAATGTAATTTAACATGTAGTTAAATAATGGTTTACATTTAATCATATACAATGTTACGAAGGATCTAATGGATTCTGTCTTCGGTGAGGGAAACTATTAAAGTTGCAGTTTTGAAGGTCTTTCAACAGTCACGTGGATTACATCTATCAAAGAAGATCGACCTATTGACTAGAATTCACATGATGTTACCAGTTTTCATGTAATTGTGAGGAAGTTCACCTACGTAAAACGGATAGTTGTTTTACTGCAAGAGTGAACGAAAACATATCCAACTGGCTTCGACCTCAAAGGTGGTCGAATTATTGATAGCTTATCACAAGCTCCCAGTTTTGTCGCTTGGACGACACACCCTTTCAAAGTGTTGAAAAGTGAAGTTGACCTTGGTCTTTACAATCACAGTGCGCTGTCACATTTCGTGGTTCTTTAAACTTGCCATGACACGTTTGTCTGAACGCATGTTTGAAAACAATTGTCTGTTTACCTTGGACTGTCATAACGAATGTAGTTCAGTCCGCAATAGTCGAAGTTGACGTTTTTACTCCTTCCTGTCCTGTTGTAAACATTTACTTAAAACTTTTCGTTTTATTGGTTACTTGGTATGGACAAGCTTATATTAAACGTTGGTAGCTAACAATATCTTTTCTCTGTTCAGCCACGTAACAGCCTTTTTGTTCTAGTCACAAAAGTTTCAAACTGTCTAGCTTTGTTTCAGATTGTTGGGAGTACAATAAAGCAACCAGGAGAACTTAAATACAAGTACCATGAGTTGCTGATAATAGACGAAACGACTTATGCGTTTAATTGATTAAGGTCGAAGTAAAGTACTACTCAAGTTGTGGTGTTTACTCGATCATTCAACATTTCGACACCATTCACTCTCACCTTCTAACACAACTGTTGGGTTTATTTTGTGGCTGACTCCCAAATATCTCATTTTATGTGCCACCGAATATCATGGCATTAACCGGGGTTACTGACCCTCAAGCCGAAATTTATGACAGAAAACAGGAGATATGTGACAACACTTAGACACTATCGGTGACTTTGCATGGAACCTTCAAACTAG
Source organism: Paragonimus heterotremus (assembly GCA_013368495.1). Lineage (NCBI taxonomy): Eukaryota > Metazoa > Platyhelminthes > Trematoda > Plagiorchiida > Troglotrematidae > Paragonimus > Paragonimus heterotremus. The sequence goes on from LUCH01001552.1 coordinate 85,835, forward strand.
TAGCCAATGCTGTAACAAGTTAACTGTGCGGATATATGTTTACTACCATGACGGCATATTTCTGGACGCTTAATATTTGCTCTCTGGCACTAGGCAGTTTCCCGGATCAACTGTCTTCCAGGTGCAACACTGATGTCAGTTGATTAATTAAAGTTACCGAGCACCAGTCCAAAGTATGATTACCTAATGTTTTTTCTAATTGAAAGATGTTAACTCCCTACTGCTTTGTATAGTGGCATATCTGATGTCATTTTCAGCCTCTGTGTGTTTCATGTTTTTGTATATGGTCATGATATCATGCAAAACAAGAGATGAAATCACGCATTGCTAACGTTTGGTTCTGTTATCTTTGTAGACTTTGATTCGGGCAGAAGTTGTTGATTTGTTCGAATTTACTCGCTATGACTTTGAATACGTTTAATTTAAGCTACATTTGTCTCTCTTAGTCTTTTACAACCGTGTCTGGTTTGAACAGAATCCGAACCACCATTTGGGAGGGTTCTCTTCATTAGTTAACGAACTACAGCCCCTCGATTGTACTTTTCTCCTGACACCTTATGGACCCTGTCTGCTGCTTGTGCATATGCAGCTTGTATGAAGTACTTTCCATAGCCGGTCTAGTTGGATCCTAATTGTGCCGCAAGGAGTTTGTGATATCGGTCACTGGGGATGTGGTTCTGCCATTTTCTTCTAAGCAGTGTTTGTTTCGTTTTAATGTGGTGACTAACGTTTGTGTAGTAAAGGTAGCATACAGCGTATATTCACGCGTTACATGATGCATCACCGTATGCAGTGGATTTGAACGTAAGCAGCGATAAAGAGACGATAAGCGTTCGTTTTATGAAACAACCGGTGGATATCATTATTACCTGACCGGGAAAACCCTCAGGACGTGCGTCACATACTTCTGTTCATGTGTTTCTCTTTCTGTGATGGAAGACGTAACTTTATGTAAATGAAAATGCATGTGGATATTATGGCGCCTCCTTTCATCACTTGATATTGTTTCAATATCTTCCACTTACTAATTTTTCAGTGTTGTTTATAATGTTGGGAGTTATTATTCACCTTTTGCTGCCCCATTTTTCGGTTTTGCTAAGTGGGCACGAACCTATCTTGCTGATTTTCTTTGTCTGTTTGTTACCGCTACTGGTTCCATGCTGATTCCATATTTCCAAATTTTGCTGTTATTAATTGGTTTGTTTCCCAACATTACCGCATTTCTTTAGTTTGATACCTGTTGAGATCTCAGTCCGACTGCTTCTCAAGACAGGCGTTCCAAACAGTTAACGGATGAGGGTCAAGCTCATCCATCTTGCCCATTTCACTATCAACACATTAACACTAGCAATCGTCCCAACCGTAGTTTGGACATGCCACTATGCAGTTGACAGTCGACTTTGTTATCGCCGACTCATCTCAAACATAGGTATTTAACCGGTCCCACGAAATCCAACACAAACGGAGCGTTATCAACGGTGATCTCAGGTAGTATACCCAATAGAAAAATGCAAATAACTAAGTTGCTGAAGGACGTATGAGTAAAAGTAAGAACTTTGGTGGGCTCTCGAGTCAATGTAGACTACAGATACCAACATTGTCATTTGATACATAGTGCGTAATCACCTGGGTACGTAATCGCTTGAGGAACTCGCAATGTAGCTAGTAGGCAAAATTGGAGCATCGCAGTAAGCAACTTTCCGATTAGATTCAGTTCATAGTTTTCCGCGAGATTTGTCAGTGACGTGAACCGTGATATTATTAGGTCGAAACTAGACAAAGTAGATTGCAGATTAATAACCACGAACTTTAATCATCTTGCCAAAACGAGCGACAGCTAATGTTACAATGAGACGTCTACCGTTACAATTTATTCGGCAACAAATTCATTTGAAATAAAGTGACTTAAAGCGAATGGAAAGGCTTATGCAACATCGAATGCCAATAATTAACTTTGTCTCTACACTGTCATTCAGCGTTCCATTACAACGCCATCAGAGCCATAATACCGCACAGCTTAATTTTCTGGGACACAAAATTTGCCAGAATAAGTTTTGCTTCCGGTGATATACACCACAAGTTCATAAAGTGCCCCCAGGAGATACGAAAATCACACCGAATTCCTCAAAAATAAGACGTCTACAACTAACTCTCGGTTACAATTAACATGGACTAGAACAGAACACAAATGACATCACAAATTTATGGATTTGAAGTGCAGAATGTGGTGAGCAGGAAACGGTGCAAAATTCTGACTTGCTCGCGGTTCGTCAATCACAAATACGGCCCGTACCATCCTATGAATCCCATCAGTGAAAGCATTTGCACAGACTGTTTAAGCAACTTGTACGATCTTGTTAGGTTGCTGTTCCGAATCATAGTTTTCTGTACGCTCTTAATCTGCACACAGTTCGGCAAGATAAACAGCACTGTTTATAGTATACATTAAAAAAAACCGCAACAGAGGTTTTTATTGTCGCTTTCAGTTAATTGGTTGCCGTTTAATACGCCTATTAGTTATCTGTTAACTGGTTACTAATATCAGCAGAAAGAATTATCCACTACGCACATGTGATAAAATAAAGTATAAAGTTGCTTCCAGAAATAACGTTCGACGGTGAACATATGGGAACTCACTGAAATCAAGAAGGTATATAATTTACAATCAGGATCTCAGCAATGAATGTCGGTAAACGTTTTAGGAAAAACTGCCTAAATGTGGCATCATTCATCGACCGACGATCCAGGATGTGTACGAGCTGTGTGCATAATTTGTAATGGCATTCGGTGGCCAAGCTCGTCACCACAAACTCATTGCTCAGAACAGTTTTATTTGGATTTGGTTGCATGCGTAATTAATGTAGCTTTGAGATGAAACCACCGGATCTTTATAGAGTTCCGTTGGATTCGGACTCCTAAGAATACTTGGGGCCTTTGGCACAATGTGGATAAGATGTGACACGACGTGTGCTTGATTGGATCCAATGGGATGATCACCTGTGTGCCGCCAGACCTAGTTCATTTGTCAAGTCTTTGAGCAGAAATCAGAAAAACATTGTCTGTACTGTGTATTCCCCAAAAGGCAATGGTCCAAATGCTACAAAGAACGCCGTCTAAGATACACACATTGATCGTTTGAGACAAAGTAACACTCAGATATCGCTGTTTTGCTGGTAGTATGTATGTATGTATTAAAAGGGAGTGGTTTAATTTGGTAGCCGGTGCGGGGGCGACTGTTAAAACTGTGCATATCTCACTAACCCTGCACACCGATTTGTGCATTTCAGTTCAAAAGCCAAGAGATCAATGACGATTATTGTTGTTCTGATGCGGGAGAACATGATAGATTCTGGCGATATAAAACGAAGAGGAAAGAGGAGAAATAAACGTGCAGGAATGTCCACGGATGACGGGCTTGCATGTGCTTCATTTTATCATCACTACCCGGATAACCGCGTCGCACTTCTTTGCCTGAATGCGTGAAGAGTAATATTGTAGCGAAAAAGCGTCCAATAAAGCACGATCTTTAGTGACCAACACGCTAGTTAGTATGCTACGCAGGCGCTTGCGTTTATGAGTCAGAATTCCAGTCCACAACACCCCCCCCCCGATTTCCGCTCACGCATCATGTGCACTTCTGCCCGGTTTATGTGTGTGACCTGCGCTTTCTATCAGGTGGTATTCGCCTGCCATCATTCGTCCATTGGCCAGATTTCATTGAGCGATTGTTCGTCCGGTCGCTAATGTTGTCTGCCATCTATCCACATTGGGCTTTCACCGTATTCCACGACCGTGTTGAGATATTCCTCCGAGTGTTGAAATAATCGCGCCCCCTATCTGATCACTCATCTTGTTTTGCCCGCCATGTCTCGCTCGCTGGTCTGATCCGGTCGAGCGATGACTAATCCGGTCGCCCGTGCTGTGAGCTTTTGGACTTACCTTCCCCGCGTTGAGGTATTCCGTCGAGTGTTGGAATACTCGCACCTCCGGTTTTTCAATCCACCACAGTATGTGTGGTAGTGCTGTCACACGAATTTTGGTGAACGTGTATATGATCCATGCAGGTGGCTGTTTGAGTAGTTGTGTGTTTCCTGGATCCCTAGTCGAACGATAACAGGTTGAGGTTTATGTGTGTGACCCCAGTCAAGGACATCCATGGTATGGGTCGCATTCGATTGAGCACGTGATCGACCACCTTCGGTCAATGCCAAATCGAACGCTGCAAACTCTATGGTTAACCTCCATCACTTTCGTCAACGAGTCCCTTACCTCCCTCCTCAATGTCACAGAACCGTTCCGTTTTGCAAAAGGTTATAAACCGTCCCAAACCACAATCAGGGAGATATTTGTCAGACTGATTTTTGTTAATCTGAGTCAAGTTCTTCAGGAAGTATTATTAACCGTTATTATTAATGGCCAACGGAAGTTTTTGTTCAACTTCATTTACGTTCCTATCTGTCTATTTGGTTATCCTGACTGGTTGGTCGTTGCAAAGAATATACAGTACAGATATCCACTGTACGATTTCCACCATCAATGAACAAGCTTTTGCACCGTATAGCAGACCTCAGTGTGCCGAGAACAAATATAACCGGATCTAACTGGACGTTTAAGTTCAATGCCAACACCACACGTAAAACACAGTTCCGAGGACTAGCCAACTCTTCGGAATCCTGACCAGCATTTTACTGACGGAATGGATATCAATTTGTCACACTCATTTGTATTGTGCGGCTTTTTCCAAGCACTCAGTTGATTTGGTAGGACGTTTTTCGAGGCTTTCAATAGTTCCGAGTAGTTCAACAGCGTGAAGCTCAAATCCACTGGGATATGGGCCAGGACGCCAAATGTTGTTTCATGTCATCTTATTCTGCATCTCGCAGTCTGTAACCAGAATACCCGGATAAACCCAATATTGTAAGATAGCTTAGACATAAGTTTATATACAGGGAGAAAATGCCGGGCGAATGCCATCTTTGGAAAGGAATTCTAACTAGAACTAGCTTCGAGTTGGAATACAGCCGGGGAAACAAAACCGAAGAGCTTTGATGTATTTCTTGAACACTGATTTCAGAAAAGACATCATAAAAAAAAGAGTTGGAATGCATAAGATACATCGATAATCAATTAAGTTAGGATAATTAGTGACCCAGTATTTAAGATAGTGACAGATGTGACGATCTTTCACGTCCTGTAGCACATGCACAAAATGAAATATTACGATACCTAGTGTTTCTTTAACAAAGGAAGTCTGAGCCTCCAAAACTAGTAAGTGCCATATCTGGAGCAAATTACGTTAAGGACTAATCGTTTATTTTACAGTTTAACTGGTTTTCAGATATAGGAGGAAATGAGGATTTTTCCCGAACCTTAAAATTATTGATAAAAAGAAAATGTACCAAGTTGTAACGGGGGGAATATCGCTTCACCGACAAATGACAACAATGAGGCTCATAACTACATATTTACCCAGTGATTTATCACTGCTCGATATCTTGAAAATCATGCTACCATCATCACAAGGGACAGCAATACATCCGTTGTTCGCGCCGTTACTTGACTTATATATAACCGAACAGAATGGGGCGAACCCTGGGTAAGAAAAAGAAACGAGAATGGAGGGGACTCAACCATTAAAAACAGCTACGTTTATCCTCAAACATTTAACATGGAGGTACTTACATCGTGCAAGCAAACAATCTAGCTATACGCGAAAATAAGGTGTCAGTAACCAGAGAACTTCCTTACGGCTTTCTCTGCCCTGAGTGATTAATCGCACTTACTTCAAATATAATTCAGACAATCAACGGTTATATTCATACCATTAGGCACCAACTAGCTTAAATTCTGCAGTTATCTATTCTGTGAATCCCGGGGGCTCCAGTCCTGAAGTCGAACCCGACCTACAGTGGCTAATCTTCTGGTGAATTACGCCAGTTCTGTACAACAAGTCACCATCTGTCCACCTTGCACATTGCGTCAGTCGTCCACGGCTTCTATGGAAAGTGTTGTGTTATCTTTAGTTTATTATCTAACTATCTGGTTCTGTGCAGACGTAAAGATTGAATAGAACAATTCGTTCGGTACTCAACATCAAATACTTGTTTCTACACCTCTTCACTGCTTATCCGTAGATGCCACTCGATGGGAGTGATCTTAGGCATATACAGATAGCCAAATATCTGTAGACGGTTCACAATTTCTTCTCTGAGCTACCGGGTTTTACAGCTGTACGGTAGCATAGCTCTCAAGGTTGTCTGATATATACACAGTACTTACGTTTCGTAGGGATGCCTCTCTCTCCAAGTGGAAAATATCGTTATGGTCTAGCAATTACGATTTTCCGTTCTACTCCTTAAACCTCAGATGCTTCCGACACCACTTCCCAAGTAGGTAAACCGACTGGCGCCATCCATAACTTTGGTATCTAACTTTGAATTTCAGTAGTCTTCTATGTACGATTTTCATTTTGAGGGTGCAAAACGTACTCCGGTAGGACATAAAACGGCGTTCACTGTTGTCATTGTTACTTGAAACTTGTTAACCAACGATACCCTATCGTCAGCAGAATCAAGATCAGTCAGTGTTTCACCAAGTAGGATGTCCACGCCGGTTTCTTGTAAGCGCCGCAGAGTTATTTTTTATTTCACACCTCTGTTGCTAGACAGTTAACCAAAAACTGAGCCGACTCGTCCGGAACACATTACAAACTATTTAAACCAATTGATCAACTTAGCTTCGGCTTGATCCAATTCTACACAGCGATAGAAATAACAATGCTGGCTTTCAAAGTAGACATTCCATGTTGACAGTATTAAGTAGTTGCTCAATTTACCATTAGATCCTAGGCAACTTCTTATATCTGCATAGGTAGTGGTTAATTTGACTAATTTGTGTTGACCTTAATAAAAAGTAAAATAGTTAGTTCAAAGGAAGTATCGTACAAATTGCGTTTTTTTGTTTGTTCTGTCGTAATCTGAGAAGATCGGATCGTGGTTAGGTAATACGCTTGTCTGGGTATTCTACAAGGTAGTTAAAGGCTTGGCAAGTACAGAACAAAAACCCACCAACCGGAAAGAAATCGGTCATGGAGACATTGATCATTTTTGGCAAAAGTAACACTTTCGTTCCACTTGCAAATACAGGATCTATCAGAAAATTGTAAGAGTTTTGACCTGAATATGGAAAGTTAATGTATCAGTTGTGTAACTGAGTGTATGTGTGTTTGTGTGGAGTCGTGTCTGCGGTCCACTTTAAGATGCATACATGTTATTCGCACCAACTTCAATTTGACTTCACTCCGAGACACTTGGAAATGGATAATGAAGTGGGAACACTGTTGTTCACATGCTGACAGATATATAGGCGATAGACATGTCGAGAATTGGTGTGGTTTCTCGCTGTTCGTAGGCAAAAGTCAATGTTTTTGAAAAGATTTAGTTGTTTACGTGGGCGAAAAGTATAATCGGCTCTATCTTCGGATCTATGCGAATAATCCTGTATTATTTGGAATATCATGGTTACTAAAGCCTGGAATGCTTTGTCTGTTGGTAACTTGTTAACTGGAAGGGAAGATGGTTCGCTGCAGTTGTTCATGTTCCAATCTACGTGGGTATGACTGTTTGTCTATATCAAAATTATTGATCAAGGCACATTCGATTATTTGACAGCGATTGTTGGCATGATCTTCTTTCCAGTTCCAACGTTCCGATATTGTTGATGACCACGATCGTCATAGTGCTGAAAGTTGAAGAACAGTCAGGATAACATAAGTACAGTTGATCAGTATAAAATAAACGTTGACCTATGGATAAAAAAGCGGTCTCGTCTGTATATGTAAAACCGACTCTTAATAGTACACTTAAAGTCATACCTAACGAAGTAACCAGGTGAGATTCGTTTTTTTGATTATTTTCACTTGACTGAATCTTCGGAATCCTGGCTCTTTATTGGGCTTCTCAGTAATACTTCTTCCGGCCGGAACAACAGCGGAACTCGACTCTTCATACGGGCCTGACATGTGTGAGTACGAGTATCAGACAAATGGGACTGTCAACCAGCAACTTTCAAGCCAAAGATGCTTTGCGAATGTTGGTTACACTGGTTACCTAATCAACAAATTGCAGCAGATGAATTTCGCGAATATGGCATTCGTCAACAATAAAGACTACTGAACTAAGCAATCAGTTTCATAAAATGCCATCAATAAAATGAGAGCCGAAAGTTGCGGAGAATCTGTTTTCAGTGTTGCTAGTCTCACACATTATTTGGTTGTTCAGTTGCAAAGTGTAAGCACCTTGAACCAAACTGTGTGGGTTTTGTTAATAAAACACCAGACCTTTCTCAGTTTTATCTCCAAATCTTTGGTTTCCCACCGTAAAGCTGACAAGCCTCATCGTCAACCGAAATGATGGGTTCATATTTTTAAGGGTCTCCTTCAATCCTAGCACGATGATTCACGGTTTGCAGCTAATTTTCTTCCTAGCACACTTGTCAATAGGTTGTCATACCTTGCATTAAATGATGTAAAAACTTAAATCTTGAATGTAGCCCATGAGAAGGCATATAGACGAAGTTGGGGATATAGAATATATATTGAGCATAATTCTTGACTTTCAACTCTCTTATTCATGCAGACCCTGAATAGGATTGACAACAATACAAACAGGCTGAACTGTTTCCGTAGGCTTTATCAATTTATCATAGGAGATTTCAACCAAACCCATTCGCCCAGTCCCTGAAATTCCAAAATTGCTACATAATTAACATCTCTCTGATATAGATTGTGCCAACCATTCCAGACATTCTTGACTAATCTCAACCGAAGTCTTCGTTCAAATGGGCTTCTTGTTTCGATTCTTTTGAAAGAACAAAAAGTCCGTGAAATTTTCAGCTAGTATAATGCAAAATTTCTGTAGCGTTTCCATCTACTTTTTACATTATTACCTTTAGTTCAGAATAGTTACTTTATCTTTCCATTGGACGGATATACCCTCTCAAACGACCAGCAGTTCATTACTGAGCATGCATTTTCTATAGTGTTGCGTATGCTTCTAATTGTTACCATTCAGAGTCCAAATATTTCGAAAATGAACTTGAGGGGTCCAACAAAGGAATGTTTCAAGTGTCAGAATCTAGCGATGATGAATTACTCTAAGTGCCCATTAACCTGATTCACTACATTAAGCACAGCGGTAGTACTGCTATTTGTAAATATGATATAACACGAAATAACGTGTTTACTTGTTACAATTCTGAGTTTGTTTTTCACTCAGTTCATGTCGAATGTAGGTAGTGGCTCATCAGTTAGGGTATTAAGGATGTGTTGTTGTAGATCCAGGTAGATTAAAGATGCTTGTAAGCAAGAAATGCATATTTCTCAAGACGAATTGGAGATATAGTCAACACTGCCCACATTTGGAAGTCTCCGTATAGTCAATACTGCTCACATTTGGAAGTCTCCGTATTTTGACAGGCAATTCAGTCGGCTTTTTTTTCGGACAGAAACATTAGACTCCGGTTTTGTCCTCGTTAGAGCACGTCCCTAGTGCATATCCTTGATGTGACCGGGAATAGAACTCTGGTCACACTTTCTTGAGGAAGCCGTGTTGACCGTTGCCTCAGTGATCTCATGTTACACACGACTGAATTTCGTATTTGCAAAGTCGGCCACTTTCGTTTGTGAGCAACGATCAGGTTATTTTACCACCCCGACAGGACGCACAGTTATTGCTTGTTAACCCCAATTGATAACCCTGCGATCAGAAATTCAGAAACAGGTTGAAGTCTTAGAATTCCTTAAGCACGCCTAGCAGTGGGAGGTCAACAGCGCCGTGATCTACCCGGTTGCTCCAAGAAAATGTGACCGGGGTTCTAGTCTGGACCACACAACTGGCGAATTGTAACAAAAGTAAAACTCGTGTATGATGTACCTTTCTGAAAAAAGCCGACAGGATACTATCCGAACATGAAGTCTGCCCTGAAATTTGGGCGGTTAGCTTGAAATACAAATTTGTTCACAAAATCGACCGGGTCACTTTAACAATAAACCCGCATAAGTCAACTGTGCACAAGATCTGTGGGCGTCAGTTAATAGGCGCAAACTAGAGACTAAAAGTACGTCTGTCGCCTTTCACTCGACGGTTCTCTGACTAAGCGACTTCCCAGCTAGCCTCCACTTTTTACGACGCTGTTGAGTGAACCATTTAACTCTGTTGATGTTGGACAACAAAATTAACAGTACAACTGATATGAATTTGTTCCGAAATGGTCCATTTTGTTCTCGTGTGCATATTTTTGGAAAAGGCTGGACAACAGGGGCTAGGAGTGGTCAGCTGCTTCGGACCTGATGTAAAAAATACACCGTTCTGCTTCGTAAGATGCTGTAATTCTACATGTACACTGGCCAACCCCTATCAGGAGTTGTTGAAGTAACATGGTGTTGTGATTACTGTTTACTTCTCAGTACTGGTCGATTACTTGGTCCTCGATGAATACCACTGATTTGTCCAATCATCGTTTAACTTGTCTCGGTACGAGTCCATCCAGCTGGCTTTGTGGACCTAAGGTCGGTGATCGATTGAACTACTGAAGATGAACCGACTGGTAATGATATTACCACGGAAAGTTTGATGGAATGGCACTCTTATAGGAAATCATGGACAAGTGACTCCACAGTCGTACGGACAGTTCCACAGTACAAACTAATGGTGAATCAGCCTGTACATGGATTACTCACTCAGAAGGAACGATTCAGTCTCTATGGGTTACTTCAACAACTATTTTATCAACAAAGACCCTTCGTAAGAAAATAAAATTGTGATATCGTATCCCGATTGCCAGCATATTTCAAGATAACCGACCAATAAGGCTATGTACATGGATTGAAGTTGTCGTGCGATAAAAGTATACCATGTATTTGAACAAAACAGTTAGAAGACGAACACTGGTAAATGCTGGCATTTCGTGTTGGCTTGTCAGTACCAAATTATCATATATGTTGAATATACGGCACTCGAGGTATTGCACCCATTCAAGAGGAAGTGATGACAGATATGGTATACTTAGTTGAAGATCGACTGACTTAAGGATGAACGATTTTCAGGAGGTAAGTGCGCTTCCGTACGGTGCAACAAAACGCGGACGAATGTCGTTTCGTTGTAGCTGCTGATAACTGAACATAATTGTTTGTTTGCCCATGAACGTACAGTATGTGTGTTTGATTTGTGTGGGTTGATTGTTAGATATTATCTCGTTCAATTTTTGTCCATGCCGTGCTACATGAACTGAGTGAACACCACTTTGTAATGTTGGGAAGCCCAAGTCATATTACATCGTTCATCCTTGAAATTTTCCATTCCATTAGCGGATGCAAAATCATGATACATTATTCAATTCTCTGTTGATCAGTGGATCATCCGTTAATTTTGTCTTCATTAGGCAGCATACTTAAGCTGATGAAACCATTTGCAGTCAGGTGAATTTGTAAAGGTTACACGCGGAGTTGAGTGAGAAATGGTGATTGGCTGAGTTTCCCATATTGAACAATGGTCACGTAAACTATGTAAAACAGTGACAAAAGACAGCACACTTATTTGCTTGTTTTGGGCGAGTAAACGTTCAGTTTCCGCATGACATTCAAGTGCAACAAATCCAAAGGATGGCAGTGAACCTCATGTGCACAACCTATCCTTACGAGCTGGGCGATTCAGCCACCCTGTCCATCACCTGATCAATTGCGTATGATGATAGACCGGTTGATTCATAATATTGTGTAGCTGATCGTCCACTCTTACTCGTGAAAGTGAGCAGTTGTCAGATTGGAGATGAATGTCTGCTTTGTCACTCTGCAGTCTCTGACTCGCATCTTCGTTTGCAGACTCAGCTTTACAGTCTACTACTTGTTGCTTTGCCTGAGTTCCGCTGTCTTCATCTAACTAATTATCTATACAGCTTCTTAAAGCCCTCTCTAGCCTTCTGAATAGTTCCACCGTCGTATATTTATTGGACCCATCGTCTCGTTAAGCCGTTATTCAAATGTAGTAAAGTACATTCCACATCTTTCACACGCTCATTTGACCGACCTACCCTTTCAAAAGACAAACAAGTGAGAGTTGAACACAGCGTAAAAATCGCACTTCGACCATATGAAAAGACCCCAGAACTGTAATGTGCCAAACAGTGCTCCTCCACCACTGGCCACAAGTTGGTTGCGTCTATCGTTCTATCGAGTGCGACATCCAGTTTCTCTAACTTACATCCACCTACAAAAAAGGAACTTAACTTTTATTCAGGTGCGCTATATCTGTTAATCATCATCATCATAGACAACAATACATCTGTGGTTCACACTGATGCTTAACTGCCACACAATCACGAAGAAGAAACAAACCCTGTCTAGGAAGAGAGAAGAAAAAAGGGGGAGGGGACGTAATCACTAAAAATAGCTACGTCTATATTCAAACATACAACATCAAGGTGCCTACACCTTGCAAACAAACAACCGAGCTGTACGTGAAAGTAAGACGTCATCAGCAAAACAGTTTCCTTACGGTTTTCACTGCCCCACCTAATTAAATGCACTCAATTCACAGACAACTCGAACAAACAACGACAACATTCACGCCACTGAGCTCGGTTAGCCGACATCTCACCTAAAATTTCAAGCCATCGACTCTGTGAGTCGCAAGGGCTCCAGCCCGGAAGATGAACCCAGTCCACAGTGACCAGCCACTTCGTGAACGATTTCATTTGTCTACTCCAAGTCGTCGCCTGTCCACCTCGCACCTTGCGCCAGTCGGCCTCAGTGTCGCTAAACAGTGGTCGGTGTGGCAAACGACTAACCATCTAAGTCTGTGCAAATGTAGTGACTGAATAAAAGAACTCGTTCGACAATCAGTGCCAAACACCCGTTTGCTAACCTCCTCGTTGCTCAGTCGTTGGTGCCACCCGATACGAGTGATTGAACGCAGAAATTGGTGGTCAAGTGGCTGAAGACGGTTCACGTCCTCTACCCTGATGGGGCAGGTTTCGCTGCCGTAAAGTAATACGGCCCTCACTGTTGTCTGATATACACGATCCGTAAGTTTCAGAAAAATACATTTCTGTCGCCATAAGTACCTCAGATTAGCCAACACCGCCCTAGCCTTAGAAATGCGCACCTCTATTTCATTCTCCACACCTCCGCCGCAACCACCGATGCAGGTTCTCAAGTACACGGACCAATCAACAACCTTCATGGCTTCGTCATCTAACATTAAATCTACGTAATCACAGCAATCTTGCAGAAGCACTTTGCATTTCGAGGCTGCAAAGTGCATTCCGAAGTACTTAACAGAACACGAAATTGCGTTCAGCGTTGCTTGTACCGCTTGAAAGTTGTCAAACAGCAACACCTTGTTAGGATAATCAAGATCAGTCAGCCACCCACCAGGTAGGAGGTCCACAAGGGCATCATTTGAGTGTCGCAGACGGTCCTCCATTATTTCGTCCATGACGAGATTGAACAAAATTGGTGAGAGGGGACAGCCTTGACGAACGCCGCTCCTGGTGCTAAAACTGTCAGACAGCTCACCGTAAACCCTAATCTCAGCTGAAGTATGGGAGTAAAGCGGCGACAGTATGTTCACTTACTTGGTCGGTACACCCCTGCATTTGAGCGGCTCTAAAAGTGTAGATCTACCCACCTAATCGAACGCACCTTTATATTCGGATGATATGGTAATTGTTGTTGTTAATAGTAACCAACAAGTTTGAATCCTATCGAAAATGAGGAAAAAATGCCTGTCCATTTCACGCGCAATATGATAGATGCATGTGGCGTCCGACTATTAATCGGTAATGTGAATGCGAACATAAATCTTGAACTGAGGCAATTTATCCGAAGGTAGTCAGGTAAAATTCTGTCCTACTGAGCACTTAATGTAGATCTGAGATATGAGTAGTGTAATGCATCTGCACTAAGCAAGAAGTTAAACAGTGTGTTTGGGAACATGGGGAATCATGTAACTTACTTCCCAGTACGCTTCATCGATTTACATTTTTATGCTACTGTTTTATCAGGTTTTCCAACTGTGGTTTGCGATTTTCTTGTCAGTGGGATAGATCGGTTTTTCCGCTTCGTGTGTGGAGGTTTGATTGATAATAATAAGAGTTTCCATTAGTGACTGAGCTTGCACTTAGAGAGACATCACAATACATTATCACCCTGATCTCCGTGCATTATCCAGTTCAGCAAAGCTGAGTTTTCAGAAGATTAGGATGTTGCATTAGTTATATAGTACATTACTGTGTCTACAGAGAACACTTCAATGAGAATCTCTCTCAAAGGAAAGCATGCACGACGGAAACAGTGCTTGCGGCATTACGACCGTATGACAATGACAAACGACCGCGTGATCTTAACAAGAAATAGGAATTTTAGTCCCATGTTTTCAAGACATTTGGAGGGAACGTCTCAGTCCATATCAAAATTGATGTTCACCCAGCTCTGTTGTTCGATGCCATCACTTTTTTTGGCTGGGACTTTCTTCGCAATTGCCTTCCTTTACTTCCGATATTTCGCTTGTTTTCTGGTCAGGCCAGTTTGTTTAACCCATTAAACTATGACGTTCATTTTAGGGACGTCTGTTTTAAGAATTAAACTTTGTTACAGGTCCTGTTAATTAACGGAATGCTAGTTGGTTATGGAGTGCATTCCGATTACGCAAAAGATAGGACATAATATACTGAGACGTTTGCATATTTCAGAAGAAGAGATAAGGCCGACTTAGAGTGGAGGATCTTTCTGAGTTACTGTTTCTTGTTCGGAAGTCAACAAACCAGTAGATCTTATGTGAAAAGCTAATCATTATATTCTTCATACTGTTCGGCTTACATGCTGAATACAGCTGAATAAACATAATCCATTTGGAAACGTCTATCACCATGTACAACAAAATCACTTTCGAAGGTTCATCCCTAACTCATGAAAGAACGAAGTTGGGCACATTCCACTGAAGTTACTGACATGAACGTACTACAGGAAACAGTGCATTTACTGCCGTACAAAACTGCACTCAAAGAATTCACCGCTTGTGCTACCAGCTAACTGAACGCAATTACAGATGTTTCAGACCTTTCCAAACAACGACGAATACCGAGTTAGAGGATGCAGTAAGAGTGACGGAGGTGGTTAGAGAATGGGTTGTTTCAGAAGGTTGAAGGAGTCAGAGAAAAAAGTTCAC
Source organism: Paragonimus heterotremus (assembly GCA_013368495.1). Taxonomy (NCBI): domain Eukaryota; kingdom Metazoa; phylum Platyhelminthes; class Trematoda; order Plagiorchiida; family Troglotrematidae; genus Paragonimus; species Paragonimus heterotremus. Next base: position 101,059 of record LUCH01001552.1, read on the forward strand.
TTTAAATGACTGAGAACTATCCGCAAGTGTATATGGATTCCAATATGAATTACCAGACGTTTTGGGGAAATGTCAACTGAAACGGATGACGATGAACTGGCTTTCCCAGTGAGTGAGAAAAAGTTCGCAGGGTTCCAAGAAAGATCCTCGAATTTCAAACATGGATTAGTTTTCTTACACGCAGAGTGATTGTTTCAAAACTTTATGGCTGCAATTTATCAGCGCTACTCTGGCAAAGTTGGCAGAAGTTATATATCTATTTTGCTAAGTTGCATACACCAAAGGTACCTCTACTGAATGAATCGGTATCTTCACCTATAAGGAGTCTCTAGTTAGTGGCACATAGTTGTTCGCCGTTGTTCTTCGTAAGGGGGGTCAATGTACTATCGTCGATGACTGTTTCCATTGAAACAGCCACACTGGGTGCGAAACCAACAGTATTTCACTTCAGGCACTATGTAATCTGATTAGGCTGTTGAACTATCAACCCGCATTAAGTCCCACAAGTAGGCAATCGTATTATGATCCGGAGGGTGAACAAGTCGGAATAGATAATTCTGAAAGCCATTAGTTCGGAGCAAACTCTGGTGAAGCAGCTGTAATCCACACGTTCGTACGGCATCGTAAGTCAGTTATGTCTAACCATACAATTTACTCATCAGACGTAAGCCTCGGACGATGCAGAACCGATTGAAATCAACAGCCCGTGCTGATCACCCATTATTTATGGTTTTCACAATCCTCCTTCACCACATCCACTAACAAATTTACCGTCGTAAAGCAATATGAATTGGTCAGTATCTTGCCTGGATAGTCTAGTAAATTAGGCCGACCAAAGCTTACTTTAATAGAGCCATGCATGCCTTCACCTATGATGAGTTGCAAGCAAAATATAAGATCCTACGAAAAACGTCACTAGCTACTGGATGTCCTGGGATTATGAACAGGTGCAATAATTCAATTTAGGCGGTTCGGTTTACAGAGAATCATCTAACAACCGATGTCGAATACAAATTGGAATCTTCCTATCTCGTGCGTACGTGGCTTTGCATTTGAGTTTGGTGCACACCACCAGCAAGTCTGTTTCACATAATCATAAACAAAGTTTGTCTAACTATTCTGTACCTCACGTTGTGTACTAGTTTGTTTGTGGTGGTAGCAGAACGGATCGGCTATTATATCAGGGGGTGATCGAACACATCCCGAACTAACTGAATTAATGCTGTATCTGCCTTAATGTGATGCAGTTGCCGCTCTAAATCCAACGTTATCGCCTATTAAACAGTTCAAGACACCATGTCACTGGGTTGACTCACTCAACTCATGCAGGATGCTATTGCGTGGTATAAGCCCCAAATTACTAGCTGAGCCGACATTTTTTGGTCACTTGATACCTGACGAGATTGTTGGCGCTTCAGGTTGTTGTTCGTCCCGATTTGTCTTACTTATATAATCCGTATATTTCACGTTTTCTAATGATTAGAGCGAACTAGATGTTAACAATTTTCCAAGATTCATATAAGGTGAGCTTTCGGTTGACGACTGGTGTTATCGCATTCATGGTAGAATTAGATCACTTTCATTTTTGGCTAGTCCACTTGTGTCTGCGTGAGGGCTTAACCCATATCAAGTTTGATCATTGTGACGTGAAAACTACAATACACGGAATGCACATCATTCGAACTGACGAGTAAAAAATCAAAGCGAATTTCTTCTTCAGTTCAGTGGACCTCAGAGAACCGAACAATAAAGTTTGGCTAATGCTTGAATTAAATCTGCTGCCACTAAACAACGAGAAAACACATTGTTAAAGATACTTCATTGAAGGATGGGCTCTAAGTAATTACTCTTTTTCTAGTGATGGTTGAGGTATTCCGCTTTTTGATCAGCATGCCCCATGTAAACTTCAGAAAGGCATGTCTGATGATGAATTTTTCACGTCTACTAGCTGGCTTTCTGGGGCCTTACATTGGAATTTCCTGTTGATAGCCATCTGTTGTGTGATTTTTCATGTGAGCGATCAAGCAGCCAATGAATTTCATGGCCTGTAGATACATCTAACAACTGTATGAAAATGGTGCCCTTAATACCTGGGCATCTAAACTGTCCACTGTGATAAAGGAAGTGGACGAAACAGATTTATTTTAACAAAAACTGGAACAAACGAATTATTCTAACTAGTGGCCGTCCTTCATGAAAAAGTGAAACATGTTCACAAACAGTCCCCAAGCCCGAACTGTAGGACGTACATTTATTTAGTGCTTCCTTTCTGGCCAAGCACCATAACCAGTAGTAATTGTGCAAGACCATGAGGTGCAATATGTGGTAAATTCAGTAACTGTTTTAAATCGCATGGAGCGATAGAGTCCGATTTTATCATTGAAAAAATATGTTCGCGATGAGTGTGTTTGGAAATATGAATACAAAAAGTAGTATTCAGCATATACTAGCCTAAATTATCATGGAAATGGAACCCTAAGCATCTATATAAAACCATTTTGTAGAATAGAAAAAGGTGTTGGTTCTGTGAACACATTTACTGGGAAAGCATCAATCAGATGTGCCGTCAGCTTTGAGTAAGATGACGGAATGGATCTCGTAGAGTGAAAAATTGCACATCTACCTTAAATTTGGTTATCCGTTGAAAGCCCGAGATTTTAACATCTTGTCATAACGTAAGCAATCGGCGGGTTCAAATAACGTCAAGTGAGTTTATCAGTGGTAAAAGGGCCATAATGATATGTAGCAGTAACAGCATTATTGGGGAAAACTTTTATATAAGGTAACAATACAGAAGGTTCAGAAATACGAAGACGGTTACTACTAGTGAAATGATAATGATATATTTACGACGAAATAAAACGAATAGAAATTTGACCTCGTGATGAAGGTATTATCGTCGTACAGAACATTTTCAGGCGAGATTGAACAGTTATTTCCCAGGTGCAAATATAAATCTATCAAAGCCTTTATAAAGCGACCTTCTTTACAGGCGAACACCTCTTAATGGCAACGCTGTCTACTTTGCTTCGCGATGCATCCACTGTATTACCCTAATCTACTTTGATAACCTCTTCCATCCGTACACAGTCAGCTGTCGTCGTACCCACAATCTCCTGATGTCGAACATTGATCACTGCCAAAATACCATGGTTATGATTTCTCAATCCGAAACACCCTATCGCTTGAATCATACTAGAAATAATTTTAGTGACATAAACTTTACCTATAAAACATCGAAACGATTCCAACACAAACACTGGTCGTTGATATACTGACGACGGTTTTACGACTTAATTATCAGCGTGTGATTGATCGTCCGGTTAACCGACCGTGAGCGCCGAATGCTAGCTATGTTGCGAAACAGCAGCATTGCTTCTCCATTGCCTGGTAAACCGGAAGAAGTTTTATAGCGGTTGAAAACAATAGGCGATCTATTACGTTGCAAACAAAATTGGAACGCGCCTATTATTTCGGACCGGTAAGGGACGTTGTAGCACTTGCTGATCGGTTTCAATAATGAATTCATAGTTGTCTTGCAGTGTGCCCAGTTATAGTTTAAAGGACAAGTAAACTTATGCCTGCAGTCAGAACACCTACAGACACTGTAAATCTGTAACAGCTGATGTGTTGTTGGAAGGTCTTCGGTGTTTACTGAAGACCGCTCACATCTGATCGCATTTTGTACGAATTCCGACAGCCAGTTTCTTTTGATGGGAATCAACACGCTCGAGTCTATTTTTTGCTAGAGCACAGCACTAATGTATCACTGCCCAAACTGAGTTTTGTTATTTGATCCACGTAATTGTGACGTGACCATGTTGATGACTGTGTCAGTAACAGCGACCTAGTTGGGAAGGACTTATTTAGACGATCTGTCACATTTGCTGACGAGTAGCGTTCAGGCTGCACGATTGCATTCGTTTGTTGATAGTAAACGGTACACACAGGTACTACAGCTAAAACTGGTGGTTGACTTATACTTTTTTATGCTACAACCTATCTATTCTGAAGCTTTCTGTGAAACATACACATAGCGACTAGCTACTTGGACAGGCTATATTTCTAGATTCCGAATGATGATCGCTGTGTGGTGCTTTCATTGAATACGGGTTAAAATATTTAAAACGCAAATAAATCAAACTGATCGCTCACATCAAATACGTAGCCATCTGGGCTGACATCATCGGTTGGCAGGAAACCGGCTGGGCAACATGGGCACGTTTCCTTCGGCACATAGTCCGTACGATAGCTGGTCCGATCGTCAAACGGGCCGCTTTCGAAACAGTAGACTCTTGGTTTCACCGGCTCTGGCACGACCAAACACGGTGGGGGTACAAAGTTTGTCTGAAATTGCACATAGGTCAGTACATTTATAAAGGGATTGACACTTGGTATCGATTTTTTGCTGTTCTATCAAACGAACCGCCTATCGATATGTCGAATCGGTAATAAGTATGCCTTCGTCACCTGACGGTAATTGTGTCCAAAGCATACGAAAGAGAAGATTAGTTAATGTTCAGTCTAACCCAGAATTAACATTAAGGGTTATCACCAACCAAAGTATTGTTAACGCGGTAGATGCAACAGTGGAAGAACATTGCGACAGATAAGTACAACACGGTTCACTTGGTGATCGGTGGCCGTTCACTCATGTATGTGACTCAGTATAACAGTCTGTCACTAATCGGTTTCGTCATCTTTCAAACCGTTCGTTTTAATGAACATAAATTCTGCTAAAATCCCCGTAATCATAAGGTAGCTGGCTAACTGAGAAAATGCGCAAAGACACTATATGAACAGCTTTGTTTTATCTGTGTTGATTTGTCCCACAAATCGTAGTTTGAACTGTTAATTGACTCTTCAAAAATGTTTTCCTGTCCTTCAACCCGAGAAACAGTCCACTACATACGGACAGCATTATTGCCAGTCAGACTTAAGACCCTAACAATAAGTACGCAGCTTGTCAAAGGTCCCGTTGGAGTTACAAACCAGTTTGGCAAAATTTCTAATTTCCAAGTCAACTGAGCTTAGAAAATCCACTCTCCCACTAGATCAGAAATAGCAGTCGTTTCTCTCTCTCGGGATTAGCCGAGTTTTGTTTGCAACATAAACCAGTTGATGGAGATGTGGCGAAATAGACTGTTCATGTTTACTTCCTGAAACGCAACAGTTCATTAATTCACTCCTCGTTCGGTCCCCGTCTATACATTGTATCTGAAGTACCATTTGGAGTTGATCGAACCACGCTAATCCCCACAAAGGACAATAGCTGTGATAGTTGTGGCAGGGTAAACAGAAGGAGTGTTTTTTCCCGAGAAGGGATTAATCGATAGTTAGCATCGAAGTAAATTAATACACTGAATGACTGAGTTCTCTTCAGTAGATCCACGGAGTATTTGATGGATTACGAAGATCCTGATGGTTTCTTCTATGGCTTAAGGAATTTACACACAGAGAAAACATGTGTCTGTGCGGCGGGCACATTTGCGCCGTAACCTTACACCCGTCTACGTTCTACTGGCCCTATGACCCTTCTGAACGGACAATTGATTCTCACTCTACGTATAGTTGCATGTTAGTGCTTAACAGTTTACCATGGCGCATTACGGTCAACCCTGTTTGTTATAACCTACAGTTTGCTGGTAACGCTTTACATTCACTTACAGCTTGGCATAGACATCTTGATATTGAATGTTTTAATATAGACGCAGCTATTTTTAGTAGTTAGGTCCCTTCCAGTCCCCTTCTTTTTTTCTTCTCTCTTCCCATACAAGATTTGTTTTTTTTTCTCCATGGTTTTGTGGTAGTTAACCGCCAGTGTGAACCACTGATATAGTGTTGTCTATGATAATTAGGATGATGGCAGCTTCACGTGCACATTTGTTATGTTAGCTGTAACACTTTATCACGGGTCAACTGTACCTGACCTCTGCATTAATGACACAAGAGCATCAGTGCTCTAGTTTTCATCCCAACGTGCTTTTTCATTGCTTACTATGAATAAAAATTTATAGTGTTTTGATTATCCACTATTATCTGCCTTGTGACCTTCTCGTGAAAGGTTACCAAAAGAAAGACAACATTAGTTTAGCCCAGCCTCGACCGATCACACCTGACTGCCAGAATAAGCCGACCCTCTTGAAAAGCTGCGTGTGTATCCCTACAAGTAGTGAACTTTCCAGTAAAGATAACGTTAAGTCCCCATTGTTAACCAATGATTCTTCGATCATGATCGAATGAAGAAGGTTGGATTTATTCTCCTCACCTCACACGAGAACAGGAAATAGTGATGGTGACTTTGATAGGTAAAAAAAGAACCTCCGAACTTGCAAAGCACTGGGATTTTTGTGTTCACTGCTACGAATCCATTTGACGCACATATGAAAAAAAAACAATATTCTCTTAATGGGGTTTGGTTTCAACTTTCAGCCGTAATCGGAATTATTATCAAGGTCTCGTGTATTGGTACTTACCTGATATCAGTCGCTCGTATACAGCTTAGTAAACACTCGCAACTGTTGCGAAAACTTCGATGAGGTGACCGCACATAATTAAAAACACCACCTAATCTGTTAAGCAGACGGTGGTAGGGTATTTTTCTCAGCTTATTATTTCAAAACGTTCGTCGGGTATTCTCTGTATCCATTGGTTACGTGTGGTCATCATTTTTTATGTGGAAGTTTCTTTGGTGTATATAGCTCTGGTGATTTCTAAGCTGACAGGTAAGTGTGAAATCGTTCTACATACAATACGGTCATGGTGCCAATCTATCCATTAAAGTGCAGCCATGTGAACATCAAAACCTGGAGCAAAACCGCCGGTTTATTTTGTCACCATAATCTTAAATTATTAAAAAAATAATGGTAACCTTCAAAAACCTTCCAACTTATGAGAGGGATAATGTTCATCCAAGACCAGAGAGTTGGGACGCCAAAGATTGTTTAGTATTGTAGCACTGATAGGTAATTTGGCAAAACTTATAATTTAGGAGAGACTCGACTTCAAATAATCTGAACTCCGAGTGGTTTCGAACCGGCAACGGAAATAGCATGTCCAGACGCGGTAAGTGCTCTAGCAGATGAGCTATGAGAAAATGTCGGGAGCTCATAAATGTCAAATTTGTGCCTAGCTATCCATCCAGTTCTCCGTGCCGTATGGAATCCACCAAATGATCTGGCACACTGACTGCTCAAACAGAATATCTCAGTCACCTCACGCTGGAATCCACTAACGTCACCGATGAACATTGAAACTCCATTACCGACTTGTTGCAAAGGAGCCAGATTGTAAGTTGAAGAAAAGACTTACAGTGTGCATGTACGGATTTAAGGCCTTGTCCACTAACATGGAGGGTGCATATAAGTTCCCTGTGGTTGTCCCCTCCAGCTGGTGTGTGTCAGATAGGCTGATTGTCTGAACAACGCAACAGCCAGTCAGTGCGTATATGGAATATAATTAGAACGTGCGAACCGCGCTGGTTTGGACATGTAATCCGTGTTGTAACGGAGAGCCTTCCCTTGTGACAGTTATTCTGTGCGGCCAGTTACGGTTGAAAGAAACCGAAGGGCGGTTAAGCTATGATGTGATTAAGGGCTACAAAAACCACTGAGCAAGATTGGCAGCTACCGTTTGCCCTGAAGGGGAATTTCCGGTCATCTTCATTGCTGTTTGGAGGGCTCTTGGTCATGACAGTGTGAAACAGTAATTGCCTAGGCTGGGTCCATACAATGGTTGGCTCTTCTATACAACTTTTCGATGTTTCCACTCCGGTTTCCACCATTACGAACTTCTACTTGTCCGTCAATCGATTACTTAATGGACTACTGTCGGGAGGAACGACCACGCAAGATATAGTACCCATGTGTGAGATTCAGGGTTGACGATGCTGATATATATATATATATATATATATATATATATAACAAATTCGCTGGAAACGTAAAAGTTGCTTACAAATAGTTATTTGCTGTGAAATAAATCAACAGATAGGCCACTTAAATCAGACGATTATTTGGTCACCGAGTTTGATATGTGATGACTTGGAATAAAAACGTTACACGGAACTAACGCGAGTTTATTGCGGATTACAAATAGACTCCAGATGATTTTCGAACAGCCGGGTTGGTACAGCAACATCTCACTTGTTGATAAGTCTGTCCGCAAAGGTATTATTTAAACCATTTAGTTGAACACTAGAAGATTTTCGGTAGTCCCACACTGCAAGAATTTAGTCGTTTTTGAATAATTTTGGCCTGCACCCATCTTCTGAACACATGAGACGTCTTACTTTTTGTTTTTCCAAGTGAACAACAGGTTGCACGCCACAAATGATAAACCCACATTAATTACATTTGAAAGATTTAAGTGCAACTTTGGCCTTTCTTCTAAAATGTAGTAGCCATAGAGGAAATGCTAATTTCATCTTTTGTGTAGCACTCGAAGGAAATCTACAGATTTTTCAATGATCAGTTTCAAACGATAGTTACTAATCATATTATTATACTTGGAAAGTATACTGTTCATTCAGTCGAATGAACTCACCCGATTTGTGGTGGCATCATCAAACGGGACGTCCGGTCTTGACCACTCAGTTGGTTTAAAAGCTGGTGACGGTGGTGGCACATCCCATAATTTGTAATCATGTCGATAGTTGGTGGTGCCGTCAAATTTTGCATCGCAACGCTTGGTTTCTGGAGCTTTTACGCTGGTTACAGGGCACAGAGGCTTCTGTGAAATTAAGTGCAAACATAACGGAGCGAGACGAAAATGTTTTAACTTTACATTCCCAATATAGCCCAATGATAGAAGTCCAGTCAACTCAAATATAAGTATTGCGTCCATCTCGAGTCCAGATCTTAGTTTTTCTACACACCTACGACAGATGAGGGGTAGTCTATCCAACATGATTAATGTGTACAACAACAATAATAATAATCCCAAACAACGTAGTGAATAGCCACAGCCATTACTGATTAAAATGTTGCTAATTCAGCTTTGTACTTTATTCGTGAATATAAACATCATCTGGCGCATAGGCTAAGCCAAGTAAAGAATAAAGTTAGCAGAGTGCAACTGGGTTCGGGCAAGCGGATGTTCACATTTGTATTCGATTAATACTGTAGAAATACTTTTAGTAAAGTCCGAACTAAGAAGGTGAGGTATACAACAGTTTTTGTAAACAAAACTTCATTTTGACTGATTTATTCGATTCTCGAGGTAGGCTAAATGTAATATGCTTACGTGGTGGAAGAATCACATCTCAAAGTGCAAACAGCCACAATAAATAAATGGATCTCGAAGCTTTTCGACAGCACCGGGAAGAGGACAGATTTTTATTGTGCACTTCAACGAACCAAGAAACATAGCGCTACTTTCATTTTTCTGGCGGACACAACGGTTATAGTATTCCTATGCAAAAAACAACAGAAGTAAACTTAAGTAACAGGGGATAATATTATTTCATGTGGTGAACCTTTACGAGCATCAAGCACTAATTCTCCTCTGAAAAACCACTAGTAGAAATGTTTAAAATTATTTTAGTGTTATAACTTCCTCCTGAGAATAATTTTAGCTATTCGAATTACAACAATGGTCTCACTAATATTAACGACCTACCGAGACTCACTTTGAAACGAAAATTTCACATTAACCGGAATCCTCATTGTTTGGATTCTACGTACATATTGTGAAAATTAAGCACTTAACCACGTTGCAAATTGAAAGCAGATTTCCTGCTGCAAAGGATCCTGCGAATGTTGGTAAAACTGTCAGGTTAAATAAACATGAAAAACTTGAACAGATTGTCACCCAATATGTAATGCATGCATCAATGTTCTTTACCTTCGAAGTTGTGTAGAAGGTAGAAATCCTAATGTGCTATATAGCTGAAACCAGATTATCAATCCAGTGCGGTCTACACTTAGAATAACAGCACAAGATATTGATTGCTTTGTTTTGGAGGTGAGCCCGCTGTTGATTGAAAGCGAATGTTCTCAAATTCCAAAGTTTAGGATAAAATCGTGTTGTAGGTCATCAGAATGGAATGACGGTCGTGAAACATTATGTGAAATTGGTCACGTTTGTCAAAGCCTTCACCAAAAGTCTCTTCAAAAGATAAGTACTGATGAGTAGTAGGGGATTTTGGTTTTTCGTATAAATTGAACATCACCCATAATTGATCGCAGATGTCGCATTCTCGTAGACTCTCCAGTCGGGTCATTTCTAAAAGAAGTACCAGACTCATGTCTCGCTCATATTAGAGCACGTCAGAAGTGCATATCTGTGCCACTGCCGGAACTATACCCTTTTCCACACTGGTTTCTCTTTTAGGCATAAGAATTTGTCTTTCGTGTAAAAGCCTTTCGTTTTAGTGCAGTAGAATTTCTCCATTGTATTTTCAGGCTGTGGAAGTGGTTTATGATTGGTCTAATGAACTCACATTTTGCGGCATTTTTGATTGCGACTGCACGCATTGGCTGCTGTGATAGGGCGATGCCCGAGAGAATACTTGAGTTGTGAAGGCCGTCATGTGGTCCAATCGGGGTATAGAGTCCAGCCCAGAGGGGACAGAGAGCACGAACCAATGAGTGTCGTCAATCATCCTGTGGCCTACAACACGGGTGCAGTCAAGTGGCTTCGTGACACGTTTTACTGTGTCGAAATAAGCCATGGGTGACAGACGCAAATACAGCCGAATCAGTCCCGATACGCGCAGACGCATTATTGAAGCTTTCCAAAGAGGCGATGATTGGTGCATGATAGCACGCCTAAATGGAGTCAATTGCAAGACCGCGTATGAGTGGCTCCATGTCGATTGCATCAGTAACAATGCACAACCCCGGAGAGGACACGGAATTAAAATTTTGACTGAATCGGAAGTCCACACGATAATGGAATGGATCTCCACGAACCCCACAGTGACTCTCGCATTTTAAAAATACGTGCAAAATCGGAGTGCGAAAGAAGTATCAACAACCACTATCATTCGATATTTGAATGGGCGGTTCATCACTGTGAAGAAGCTGTATCAAATTTCCGTCAGTATAAACATCAATGAGAACCGGGCGGTACGACGGCATTTTGTTTTTCGATTGTTAGAATGTTATGCGAGCTTCAAGACTCTTTGCTGGATTGATGAGACGAACTCCAACTTGTTTTGCATAAGGTCGATGGGATGTCCTTTGAAAGGAACGAAGGCATACATTTCTAGCACCAACAGCAGAGGCCGAAGCATAAATTTGATCGAAGCAATGACAGAAAGTTCTATTACGACCCACACGGTGCGAAGAGGTGCATACAACAATACTGACTGTGGACAATGGTTCCATGCTCTGATGGATGAACTGAGGATCGGCTCAGCTATGTCAACAATAGTGGTGGTTTGTGATAATGCCCCTTGCCATACTGATTGGGAATTCATCTTTTCGGAAGATGCTTATCAAGGAGGGCAGCTACTGCGATTAGCACCATATCCACCTATGCTGAACCCCATTAAGAACGTCTGGAGCATAGTGAAGGCGAAGGTGAGCAGCAGTTGCAGGTCTACTATGGTGCATTAATAGGTGGTGATCCTGATCAAGTACTGAGCCAGCAGGAATGGCGCATGTGTATTCTGGAACAAGTAGTCCATTCTGCTATGGAGGACTTTATGAAAGAACAGTGTGCCCTTTTTTCCGCCACACTGAACTATTCTGTGTGTAAGCGATGGACGACAAAGATATGGGAATATTGCCGTAAATGTCAAGTCTATCTGTGAATGACGAAAGCCCTATTCAGGGCTAACACGATATGATGGTTGTTGATACTTCTTTCGCACTCCGATTTTGCACGTATTTTTAAAATGCGAGAGTCACTGTGGGGTTCGTGGAGATCCATTCCATTATCGTGTGGACTTCCGATTCAGTCAAAATTTTAATTCCGTGTCCTCTCCGGGGTTGTGCATTGTTACTGATGCAATCGACATGGAGCCACTCATACGCGGTCTTGCAATTGACTCCATTTAGGCGTGCTATCATGCACCAATCATCGCCTCTTTGGAAAGCTTCAATAATGCGTCTGCGCGTATCGGGACTGATTCGGCTGTATTTGCGTCTGTCACCCATGGCTTATTTCGACACAGTAAAACGTGTCACGAAGCCACTTGACTGCACCCGTGTTGTAGGCCACAGGATGATTGACGACACTCATTGGTTCGTGCTCTCTGTCCCCTCTGGGCTGGACTCTATACCCCGATTGGACCACATGACGGCCTTCACAACTCAAGTATTCTCTCGGGCATCGCCCTATCACAGCAGCCAATGCGTGCAGTCGCAATCAAAAATGCCGCAAAATGTGAGTTCATTAGACCAATCATAAACCACTTCCACAGCCTGAAAATACAATGGAGAAATTCTACTGCACTAAAACGAAAGGCTTTTACACGAAAGACAAATTCTTATGCCTAAAAGAGAAACCAGTGTGCAAAGAGGTATGGAACTCCGGCCACGCTTTCATGAGGCAACCGTGTTTACCACTGCGCTATTGACCCCACATTAGGCACTACCGAATTATCATGTGTGAATGCTCAACCACTTTCACTTGTGAGTAATGATCAGGTTGCCCCTATCGTCTTGATAGGAGATACTGTAACTGTCCTGTTAACACCAATCGGTGACCCCTCGACTAGGACTCCTCTCCAAGTTGAAATAACAGGAATCGTTGACTTGTTGAGCAGTATTCTGATTAGTGGTGACTAGTAGGGGATTCTGGTGTTTCATGTAGATTGAGTTCTAGTCTCGGAAGTGGCACAGATATGCCCTACTGACGAGCTCTAATGAGATCGAAACCCGAATCTAGTGCCTCTTTTCGAAATGGGCCGACTGAAAATTGTATGGGAATGCGACATCTACGATCAATTAAGTGTGATGTTCAGTCTATATAAAATTTAATTATGTGGTGTTTAGAGCGTGCGTTTTATGCGCGGTCATCTTTTCAGATTCACGAAGCAAACCGAGACTCCATTAGCTGGATCCAACTGTCGTGACCATTTTGTGAAGATTAATCATTAGAATTTACATAGGCCTCACTTACGTAAAAACAATAGCCCCTTCTACGAAGCTATACCAAATGATGCCCTTCTTGGTCAGCTCGTTAAGTTTTGGTGTGACGTACTATCCTTGGAACTCAGTCGTGTTGACTTATGAATCCAGGGAACGATCAGAGCGCAGGGATGTTCTTTGGAAGAAAGAAGTGTTGTACGGTTGTGGTAGTGCTGGAGGGTGGGTAGCAACCTCATTTGTTACGAATTAACCCACACACGGGTGACCATGTGTAGTATTTACTGGGTTAAAAACTATCACCGTTAGATTGTTTCCTTCTCTGAGTTCATGTAGCGTAAAACCCAAGATGGTGACATGTTTGTGCTACATAATATATCGCGTCAAACATGTGAAGATTCTGTCTATGAGCTGCCAATATTTTACTTGTGTATTTCGGTATTTAACTGACGTTAGTTGCAATAATACGACTTCTAGGTGTTTATGTGGTAATTAATTTTCTGATGTTAAATGCGACTCACATTTGATTCATGGCGCCAGGAAGCTGTTTCTTTGCTAATTGGGTTTGAACAGTAAGCATGTCGAGTAGATTCCAGAACCTAGTAATGGGTAACTTCTGGTTTCCACAGTGCGGTTGCAGCAATTGGAATAGTCAACGCAGGTTGAACAGAGTCATGCGACCACTTGATAAGCAGAGTAAATATTATCTAAGTAAGGTAGGTAACAGGTGTGAATGCTCCTATACTCAGCAGACGATAGAGATCTAAGCCCATCAACAATTTGGCTGAATAACACACTAGTTGCATTAGCATGAAAACAAAATGACTGGTGAGTTTGTGTAACTAACCAACTTCGAGCAAAAATTAAAACCACACGGTCCTGATTAATGAGTATAGTCAACCGGCACAGAATCTCATCACTGACATCCTAAACCACGAATCAAAATGTATCACTTAGTATTAATTTGACTATAACCAATTCAAATGACTGGTCGCCCTCTCTTAACTAATAGTCTCCATTGAACACACACTCCCAGGGTAACTATCGTGTATGCCTCTTAGATGAGAGTATGAATGTCAGCGTCCCACCTGTCTCAGCTATAACTGCGCTATAGCTGTTTTCTGAAGTCTTTCCAAGCTCAGTCAGTACATTTCTGTTCTTGAAACAGAAATGCTTTACAAAACCGTCAAATCCAACTGCGGTGAACGAAGATTAGCATCACACACGACCCTCTTTGGGACACTGTCAACTGAAGATACACCTTGTAGAAGGTGTAACAGAGTGGGTAGTGAAAGCGGGTTTTCCTGTATCCAGTTCAGCTATAAAAGACCAAGTTCCAACCACATGGAGAACTAGTGAGTTAGTCTTACAGTCTGAGGTATGCTACAAAACCCTAGGTAGAATTCCGAAAACTATTTTTTTTCTCTAACACTGGACGCTTAATTCTTTTGCAATCAGGAAACGTCTTCGATAACACCCTGATATCTAACTAACTGTACTCCAGGAAGCAAATCATCTGCACAAGTCGCAAAACAGTTAGTAAAAACTCTCACAGAAAAGAAGTTTCATTTCTGGATCGATGATGCTACTACGTATTCTCCGAGAACATCGTGTGTTCGACGCAAGTTGCAACTGATTTGCCTCATCTCAGACGAAACCCAGCTGTGATAAATCCGGACTTCGGCTATATTCAAACCAACAGCAGAAACAGCATGCCCAAACGTTGCAAGTGCTCTACCAGATGAGCTACGAGATCACGTAATAAGCTCACAAATGTCACATTTCAGCCTAGCCATCTATTCAGTTCTTTATGTCTTGTGGAATTCACCAAATGATCCGACAAATTGACTGTTCAAATAGCACATCTCAATCAGTTTACGTTATAATTCATCCTTTATGAGATCCACCATACCACTTATAATACGATTTGGTTTATACTGGTCAGAATGAAATTGAAAGGAAGGAATATTCGTAATTATATAAGATCACTGTAATTAGTTGTGAGGGAAGCAGAACACATCCAGCAACGTTTCATTTTAGTGATGTGAGAAGGAGTTGTTTGCTGTATACACTCTGGTAGTCAGTAATGTGGAATATAGCAGATTTTCCTTTTGAAATAATTTGGTCTTTTTCTTGCCAAATATATGTCACTGAGTCCGGATATTTTACTGCCATTCTCCAACCAGAAGCAAGTCGTTATTTTGTGAGAAACAGGACCGCTATCGTTCCCAATAAACGTTACAGTTGAAAGCATACAAACTTTGGTAGAGCGAACACCGTGTAAAGGAGACTCGATTCACCTGATATATTGCTTATTTTCAGATGCAAATTATAACATGGAAAATTACACCACATCCATTGTGTGCACCAATTCACACTACTGATTAATGCACCAACGACCACCAACCGTACAGCGTTGTATTCCATGTAAGAAACTCTACCGTTTAACAGCACTTCCTTTCCAGTTACTTTCAACCTGTCCCCTCTTTTCCGGACCATCCGGATTGTCCTTTATTTTTGCATGTACGCCATTATTTTTTTATTCGCATCACATTATTCCTTAGGATGGCTCAATGGTGTAGGTTATATATGATAGTTTAGCTTTTCGTGTTGCCGCCTATAGCCTACTTTCATCGTATTGGCTCACTGATGGCTATTTTGTCAGTGATTCAGTTCCTTTTTGCTCTCTAGGCAAAATCCAACACTTAGTCAGCTCGCAGTCGTGAATTTGACTTGGCCCACAGTTCCATTCAAATATACATGTCAGGTCCCAACGCACTGATCAACTGTTTTGTTATCAGTTTTCTTATGCCTATATTCATAATCTGGACGCTCTACCAAGCTTTTGGAGTGGACCTATAGACTTTGCCAATCTGTGGTTGGCTGGCTTAAATTTTGCATATAACCCCGAGACTTCCGATATTCGACTGATCGGTCTTCCTTCGGTAAGCATTTCTTCGACCGGAGTATGTTAGTGAGACTGTAATCCAATGGCCCTCATGACTATAAGATCAGGACGGTCTTCCAATTGTTCGCAGAGGCGGGAATTGTTAGTGGTTTCTGGAGCGAACGTTCCGGGAGCTAGCAGCACCAGCGATAAGTGAAATTCTTGGTCGTTTCCTTTGGATGCCAGCTATTTACTGATTTTCGGTGGTTGTTCTCAGTCAGTTCAATTTCTTGTGAACCATTCAGTACCCTTGAATGCGTTTGACTTCATTTCACTACTTACTTCAATGTACGGGCTCCGACCCTATAAAATAACTGCTGACAAATTGTGATTTGTCACTGTTTTTCCCCTCAGTGTCTTCTATTTTAAACCCTACTTTATTTCGTTTTGTAGGTTATAGAATTCTTTTACACCGAAAAAGTCTTATTTAGTTTGACTGCCTAAATTATAATAGAGCTTGGAGACGGACATTTCTGAATTTCCATGTTGTTTTCCAGTAGACGACTGTGGTGATAGACAAGTAGGTGAAACAGTACAATAACTTTCTTTGACAGTGATCTTAATTCACTGTATTCGTACTTACGTGCCAGTAACGGCGATGCTATCTGTCTGACTAATGAGTAACCAGAAGCGTAATACAAAATTATAGAACAGCTTTCATGTGTGCGGTACTTTTCCGTTTTTCGGTTTTCTGTACCACGATATTACCTCCAAAAGTTTGAACAATATTCTGTCGTTGTGTCCAATTAATCCAGCAGACATTAAAAAGCGAACGAAACACTAGACTGTCTTAATAGCATAAACTTAAATGAATACTGTTTGCCTCACCGTATGTGCGGCGTCCTAATTGTCCGCGCGTTTAAATACCATTCAGATTGCAAATCCGAAGACAGAAATGGTTTTGCCAGCGAAACCCTTTTAAGAATATCAACCCTCAACAACATCACAAACCAGCGATAACCTTCACAAGACTTCGAAAGTTCATTCGAACATAAAATTATCGTTGGTTCTTCGAAAGCAAGGCTAGTGAATTAGAAAGGCTACCGGTTTGTTGACCACACTTTTACACAACTTATTTCGTAGCCGTCTACCCAGTGAGCAGCTGAATTTTTGCGACCTGATAATTACTAACAGTCAAGAGACCAACATCGGATAATTCTGGGCTTATCGCCAATCAGTAAGCTCGGTGACCTCACCAGTACATTTAAATTTCAGCATATATATCTGAGTATAAATAACTTCGATGTTTGCTTGTCTTTAAACATTAGAGCCTTTTGAATTGAAATAAGGTAAATAATTTCCTGCTGCCTTTGGGCCAGAGTTTGCTTAGTCGATTCCAGTTGTCATTTAACTTGTGACCTGACAAACTACTTCATGTTCTCCCTTGACTTTTGTTCGGGCCGGCCACTTCTTTTTCACCATTGGAATCTAGTCTGATTGGTTACTTATTGTCTTCCTTGGGAAATCAGTTTCATCTGTTCACGCTTTGTCACTCATGTCTGGTTATAGTCTCGCGTACATCACCTCAAGCCCTTCCCATACATATGTTCATCCGTATTGTTTAGTTCAGTATATTTGTCAACCAATCAGGATAATTAATAACGAGCTTCCATAAATTCGATTGTCTGTTTGGTGACTGACTAAATCAGTCAGTTACCAACACCTCTTCTATGAAAAGTGGAAGCCCTTCGGAATTTGATTGTTTCTCTCATTATCTGTTCACTTAAGTTGAGATCCATACCCATTCTTACGGAATGTAGTCTGTTAAAGCAGGCAGATGATGTCATCTCTCAAGTCTATTGTTCAAAGGTATCATCCCGTTGTCCGTAAAACGGTTTTCTCCTTAACTTACCTGATCCACACTGCTTGTCGTTCAGCGCGTCCAGACGTGTCGGATTTTTCTCCCCTCAAAGGAACGAACTACCGACGGTTTGCTAATGATTATTTACAAGTGTCCTTACTAAGCCTTAATTTGTGGATTTATTTATGTTAAAGTAAACGCCAACTTTCGGTGATCCCCTGTTGTGAATAAGGTCCTTGCTCCCTTTGAAGACTCACATTTAGTGTTTAACATCTGAAGTTGGTAACTATTCCATACGATTTTATCTTCCGCTTTACAAGTACATGAATGTTCCTCAACTGTTCCATTGCTTTTCGATGATTATCCCTTACCTTGTGACCTGAGCTGACTAATGTTTACTAGATTCAGGCAGCATATTCTTATCTGTTGTGAGACTGATTTTTCCCATACCAACGTATTTAATGTCTCTGAATTTCACCGGCCGTTCGCGTTTATTTATACAAATTTTTCTTAGTCGATATAACTGATATGGAATGTTTCACGCAGAATTGTTTTGTGAAACAATAATTAACATAAGTCCGTTACCTATTAAAAAAAAGGTGAACACATTTCTGCCGAACATTCATTCGTGAACGAAAGGGTAATGCTGAAATTACCATGATATAGCCCTAATTGTTGGGATACCGACGTTAAACATATCAAACTTGGCTTTGTTGAGTCAGCTGTGGGTAGGAAGGATCACTTTTGATACCGAAGGTTTGACGGCTGAGAGGTGGGCATTTGTATTAACCTACGATATATTGTTAGCATTGATTGTCGTGAAACAGATGTAATGGTTGGAATGTTTGCCTTCATATATGAATTCATCAATCTCACAAACGCCCACAAATGTTTCCGACAATAAGGCTAATCCAATAACGAAAGCAGACTGATCTTCAGGCGAGTAATGTTTTAATCAGAATGGTCACCTCTATCAATTAATTAAGGGAATGGGTTCGCCTGTTTCGAATATTGAAAGAAAAATCAGAGATAGATGCTAAACCTAATAAATGTGTTTTTAATGTGCATTCTTCAATTTCCAAATTACTGCCAGGTTTATTGGTGCATGCAGTGAGATATACAAAACTAAGCACACTTTGCTGAAACATGATGCCTGAAAAATATACATGGATACAAGGAAATTAAACGGGTTGCAAATCAGCGTAAGAGAATTTGACCGTTAATAAGGGCTAACATGGAAGTCCCCGAGAAACATCTTGCTAGACAAGCTACCTAGTTATATAAATACACTATTCACAACCTTATTAATTGAAGTAACTGTGTCTTGTAACATGAGAGTCTCAATCAAATATTAACGCAGCTGAAGATGACAAACCATGGAAGAGCTTTTTTTCAAGAGAAGAAGTATTCCTATTAAAGAATGGTGTGAAGTTTCAGGGAAGCATTAGCCTAAGCTTTTCTTTTTAGGTGATAGAACATTTTACAAAATATTTCTGTGAATATATGCTAGTCACTTTGAAGGTGAACAGCATGGGACTCGAATAAGAACTTGCGGAGTATTGTTGAGTTAACCGAGGAAATTGTGAAGTTTCAATTTCAGTCACGTGCCTAAATCACACAAATGACAAAAGCACAGCAAGATGGGACGTGTCAGCTAGGTGAAGGGATTGTGTAAACCGACGAAGATTTACTGGATTTGAAAAAAGCAGTTAGAACAGAAAAACCGGCAGATGTACGCATTTTGTATTGATTTGTCAGTATCATGAATCGGTTTTTAAAGCAAACAGTTAGAGGAAGGATAGGTCACTAAGTCTGGGGAAGAGTCAGAATCAAGAACAGTTGTTTCCGAACACAGCGAGCTGGCTAGATGTGATTGATTGTGACCGCTTCAGCAAACCTCAGGAATTTTGGATTCGAATGACGCAACAGTATTTTGAATGCACAAACTGGATCGATAGTGTGACCAGTGGTCAGGACGTGTCTAGCGACTGATGAAACCGACTGTTTCCGGGTTTTAGCAGTATCGCCGTTTTTCCGTAACACCGACTTTTGCAATCATTTAGACAAGTGTTCCTCCCCTCTGGAGACCAAAATTCTCTGGGTTCTGCCTGTGTAACTTTCTCCGCAGTTACATGTAAACTGGTAAACAGATGGCAACAACTGACTTGTTTTCGACTGAAGGTACTGGCAGATTCTGGATCCGAGAGATTACACAAAGTTTAGCCGTATCAACTTTTCGTTTAAGTGAATTTTTCGATCGTGGTGTTGTCCGCTGTATGATATATTCACCCTAAAAAGTAGCTCTATGTAGACCCTCTTTTTCTACATTGATATTTTTTTCGGATGATGAGTTTTGTCTACCGTGCTTTCTATAAACTTTCTGGGGTAACCATTTGACTGTAGGACAAAAGTGATCAAGTCAGATTCTTTCGCATGACCGTTATGATTACAGATCCGTCTTGCTCGCGTGAACAGCGCGTTTACTAGTGCTCGAGTCTGTTGGATCGCTGCAAAGCTGCTAAAGTATAAGTAATGGCGGGGTCGTGTGGATATTCTGTAGACAGCTCTTCTAATCGAGCCATCTTCTCGGTGACATGAGTATGTCTAGGAGTGGCAAGCAGCTGTTGACCTCAAATCCGTATATAACCTTCAAGTTGGGCGATGCACCAAGTTGTGTATCTGTTTGGTTCAAATGAATACTAACGAGGTGGGTATCGTCAACTGCCATGGGAACGCCAAGGTGAAAAGCTTCCCTAAAGCCAGTAAAATCACGTTATTTGTAAGGACCCACTGACGGACTACATTGCTTACAAGCGAACCAATGGATGAAAACTGTTGACAAAGAATGTTCCCGGATGAGAACATTAGCCACAACCAATCCTAAAAGTACACGGTCGTCACGAATCACTCACTGATTAAATCGGTGTTACTGACAAATTTTCGGTTAACTTGTCGGAATGATAAAATCGGTATGTCTTCATTATACTCAGTTGGCAATAACTCGAACATAACTTGATAGATTTAATTTGTCTTATAGAATAAAGTGGGACTAGCCCATGAAAATGTTTGTAAATCAATCACCCCTCGCACTTGGGTTGTCCTTAATGCTTAGTTCATACGTGTATTCGGACGAAACCATGTAAATTGTAACGTTTGTTGGCTTATTTTATGCAACATTATTCACAACAATGTTCAGTACATACTCCAGATCACACGTTTCTCTTAACTTACTTCTCCGAAGTCGTTTCGGTAGGTACTGTCAAATGAACGGTCTCCCTCGAGCGGTCT
Source organism: Paragonimus heterotremus (assembly GCA_013368495.1). NCBI lineage: Eukaryota > Metazoa > Platyhelminthes > Trematoda > Plagiorchiida > Troglotrematidae > Paragonimus > Paragonimus heterotremus. The sequence goes on from LUCH01001552.1 coordinate 122,132, forward strand.
ATGCGGAGGTGCAGCTGCTCTTTCCGGGTACTGGGGTCCCCAATCTTTGTAATCAGTTCTGTTCGTGGTGGTCTTACTCATTTGCCCGGTGCTACAGAGCACTGACCCAACCGGTTTGACTGGTGGATTTGGACCTTCAAATGAGGAGTAATCAGTGACTAGTTAGGATCAGCTAGAGATCAGCTGATTGTTCGGAATACCTGAAACATTTTGCTTGAATAGAATGAGTTCCGGAGCCGAAAAAACGATCGGTTATTAAATCAGCCACGGCGAAGTAAATTCAGTGCAATAAAAATTATCATTCGCTCATCAAATCTACCCTTGGTTAACTTTTGTTGTACTTTAGCACATTAGTTATTTATTTAGTACTGCTTAGTATGTATCAGTTTGTGCAGGCTTCCACCGCTAGATATAGAAATAGCAGTGGATCTGACAGTGTGGCCCGAGTTGACACTCACAACACCAGTGGCTACAAGTACGTCAGAAGAAACACTTTATATATGAAATAGAAATGTGAACAAAAGGCCGAGTAAAATCAGAATACATCATTTGAAGATTGTACAGATGTATACGCGTTTTACACTGCTGCAAATTATCCTGTAGGTTATTTATTGCGATCGCAAATTCATGAATCTAAGGTCAGATTTAACGTCCCCACTCAACAGAACAGTTGGGGTCTTCCTGCTTTGTGATTATAAAATTGCCTGTTCAACACAAAGTTTTGTTAAAAAAGATGGTACTCTCAGAGGATAATGACAGCTGTGGTAAACGATCAGCGGTCACACGGAGTACATGGCCTGTGCACTGCAGAATAAGATTGTCATTTGTCTAGTCAACAGCCGATTCAAAGTTTTAGAAATATCTACAGGTGGGTGCATGGTTCACCTGGTCTTCATACTGGATGGATGCCGGTGGAAGGAGAACATGCTGACCTAACACGGCAAGTGTGTACAGGTCTTTGTCTCAAATATAAGGGGAAGAGTTTTTAACTCCAAAGCTAACGACTTTGTGTGGAACATTAGTATTCTTTTTTGAACGATATGGAAATCAGATGCAGCAAAATTGACCATGAACTCAAGTGAAATGCTCGAAGTGGAAGAAGTAGAATTGGGGATACCCTAGAAGCGAAGTAATAATGCAAATTCTGAATGCATAAGGCGCATTTTATCAAATTATACTATTCACCAGATCTACTGCTCACGGTGTGCGTGTATTCATCGGAGAGATCCTGATTAACAATATCATCCCCATAATTCATATTGGCCGGTTCACCACTATGAAGTCGCACTACCCAAAATCATCGGAATCCCCAGCGCATTAAATGAAATGTACATGGTACAGGCAGACGGGAAAATGGGGCGATCATTGTGACTATTGTTGAAGATAGCAAACACTTGAGACTATTGCCCTTAAACACCTACTTTGGTTGTGGCATAGTATTAAAGGATTTACATAATTTGCTGGGTCACTTTTGCAAAGAAATCAGCTGCAGGGAATGCCTTGAACAAGCAAACCGCTGGTTTCCTCTAAGAGTACGGATATTCCAAGACCTGTAAGAGGGTGAAAGTGTCAAGGACACAGCTGTGACCATACTATACTTTTTTCTATTCTTTATCTGAGTACCTGACTTTGGTTTCAGTGAGCGAGGGCAACAGTAGATTTGTAACCACGTTGAGCGCATCACAAGCAAGACTGGTGATCATCACAAGGACTTCGGGTACAGTCTGTGTAGATCTGATATGCACAGCGCATGAGACGTGTCTTCAGATTACCGAACCCATTCTCACATTTGAAAAGTAAAAATAGGTAAAGATCTCGACTTAACTGCGTGTCAACAGTTTAAGCTTTGGAACCACTTCTGTTTTCAACGGCAGGCCGCTCGAATATTAATGGTTAAACGTCTTGGTATCATAGTCTACGTGTCCCGGTGCAGTCTGGTTTGACTGTCCCTCAAAGTTCCAGTCAGTCTGTTAAGTTGAAGCTGCCGGTTGTCGGTGAGTGAACCGTCTTTTTCACGTGTGACTTCCTACCCACTAGACCGACAGATAAGTGTGGGTCAGTGAACATCAGTTCAGAGGTATTACTCCCAGTTTCTCAGTAACAGTATCCCTTGTTGTATTCCGCCTGTATACCGGGTTTTTTGTCAGAATGTCTTCCCACACCTAGCCAGCCCAAAAGTTACAGCACTCAAACACATGACTACTGAATGACAGCAATACAAGCTGCAGTGAACACGGCTAGACAATCCCAGTTAGTTGGTAACTGAAAGAAAAATATTTGCTTTCACATAACATTTTTGGATGGTCATGAGTATCAAATCATAGCTTGCTGAAGCATACAAACACGCCTTATGGATTAGAGTAAACATACAACTTTGTCCAAAAATTCACACATACGCACACGGACATACCGATTGGGACATGAGCGAGAGACATTAGTACGGTTGCCCACTCCTTTGTTTACCGGTATCTATTCCAGTCACAATGTTATATCTACAGATATTTTTGGACGTCACCATGGACAGAAATATGTTAATCGCCGACACTTATGTTCAACTGCCAAGAAGCAAAGAAGCGACTAACCGTAGTTAAAAGAACAGAAGAACGACAACTGTTCGGTATTGGATCAAGGTCTTTTGTGATCAAGCAAAACAGTACGGCGTGCATTTGACTAGTGATTCGTCATATGAATCAAGTTTGGCGTGCACTGTCCCGCACGGGCTACAGCGGTAACGATGAATGAACTGAACAATCGTTTCAAGGAATCTCTACAATCGCATGTCACATCAACTGAAAACAGAAGTAACAAAGTATTCTAGCTCCGACAGGATGATTTGAATCACTGGATTGAACAGCACTACATTAAGGCGATCAGTACCCTCAGTCAACATAGTACTGCACTTGTCAGGCACGAAAGAGGAGGAATATGAGTAACCTTCAACATGTAATCAAATAACAAACCATCGGAGCCGACTTTAGTCAACTAACTAAGGATAATTTGATATTGGTTGGAATAACTCCCAACAATAAACTGAGCTTGTTATAAATTTCACATACTGGATGAACACATTATGGAGAAAATCGCAGGTGTTTATGTTAAATAAAAAGGCAGGTTACGCTTCACTTCATGACGTGGATTATTCAGTACAGGTTAAGTTGTTTTGCCAGAGTATTCCGGAAAACCGCGAAGTAGCTTATATACTATCGTTGTGCAAGAGGAGATGAAACAGATTCCTATAATAAGTCCACTAAATTCAAAATCAGTAGTGAGTCTTATCTACTCTTATAACTGTCTACTGACTCTTCGAAACGGTGTCCGAATATACCTTCTGATGTGAGGCATTATAACATAATTTCAATTTTCTTTTTGACATTAGGTACAGCCATGGTCTACCCTTGAATTTATTCGCGAATCTATCCTAACCATACTAGCGGATGACCTCACTCGAAAACTCAAGCGGTCTCACGCAGTAGGCTGCCATTCAGTAATGCTCTGAGTTGACTTGCTCAGTCCGAACGTGACTTCATCCAACACCAAATAATGCTTGTAAAACTACACCTTAGTTAGGGCAACGTTGCAGTCGAAACGATTGCCTGTTAAGGAAATAATGTGCAACGATAATGCCAACTGCATGTCATATTCAAATGTATGCATCGCTACTTGTCCAGGATTTTGACCGCGCTATCGGCTGAAACTGGTCAGTTTAGCAACTTCACAATAAGCATAATCTGAGATTTTAACAAACAGTGAATACAAACTAACGTGACACACACATTTGAATATATGATTAATAATACGGGAACCCACAGTTTACGAATGATGATTTGTGGACGCAGGAGTGTGACCACATAAGTTGTCATGGTCAGAGTAACCGGTAAGAGCTATCGGGGTGGCCACGAAATCTTATAGTGAAGGCTGAGGTGATTTTCAAATGAGGACTGATGGAGAAAAAATAACGGAAGATTGAGGAGTTTAAGGATATGCAATTAACTACCACTACTGAGTTGCGTTATATGGTTTGTTTCTGACGCTAACTGGGTTAAGGTATTTTTATTGTAGGATCAAGAACCTCTGTAACTTTCTCAAACTTTTGTATGTAGGGGATGTTTTGACGGCAATGGGTTGTTCTTCTGTGATTGAAAAAGGACTCCGGTTGAAGACATTCAAGCGTGTAATCTTCTAGGTCAGCTAGGCTTACATCATTATCATCATAACTGCCATGAGCCTGTCCAAAATGTACTGTGTCTCGGGACGCCGCTCCTCCCATCAGTGACATGGAATATCCTAGAAGATAACGTTACTAAGAAAGTCAAAAGTTAATAACAGGAGACTAAGAAGATGAACTAGAAATAGTATGAATACAAGTACGCCATTGACTGTGACACATCGCCATCTCGGATAGCCTCTCTAACCAGTGGTTTGAGTGATCACGAGGACCCTATCCAGGTAGGCGACACCTACCCACTTTGCTCAATGGATCAGTCAGGGTCTCCATATTTCGTGACCACATTGTTGTTTGACCACCACGCGGTTTTACCCAACTGTTCGTGGCCCCAGTATATGCCCGGTACGGTAAACGATCAGATGACATACGGAGTACATGACCCAATCAACGCAAGCTGTGCACCGTGATTAGTCGACAAATTGATCGCACATTCTGAAAGTTCCGGAATCTGTGGTAGCAAACGGTTGCGTTACACGAGCGATCATCCCGTTTGATATGGTAAGGATGGCAGAGTCAGCGATGGTCAACACATCACGTTTGTTGATATCCTCGCCAAGGATAGGTCAGGTTTCCGAACCATAGAACAAAACAGTACGCACACAAGCATTATCTATTATTCCTTCCAACAACAGCCAGCCTCTCTGTGAAGCTACGAATGACGAAAGTTGACAAAGGCAGCACATATCATTAGTGTCCTCACTGTTATACCTTCAGCCATATTGCAAGCTAGCAAGGTAGTGCTACCAAATGTACTTAAACTACTATTTTAAAAGTA
>LUCH01001553.1:0-26830 GCA_013368495.1 Paragonimus heterotremus
TTCGGTCACTGTGACAGGCTAATCCGCCTCGGATGCCGCCAACCATATTGGCCTTGATCGTATTAAGTGCCGGTTCGACGGCTAGCGTCTCCCTCTATGCGACAGCACGTATGCACATATGTCGCTCAAGGAGTCCCCCAGCACGGAGTGTAGTAATTACTCCGAAAGTTTGCTTTAGAGAAGATCCAGGGATTTGGCTGTCGTCTGGCTTATTTTTCTCTTGTCTCCACCAGATGGCTGATAAAAGTAGACTTACGACTCTTAGGATGCATGGACAGGCATGTCTCTCAAGCGCTTCACGGGACCCTGCGGTGGCTTAATCCTCACACACTTTTGTTTGTAGCGGTACTCGTGGAACGATTCTTTACCTCGTTAACTGGTACCAGTCGCAGGGATCACGACAGGAAGCTATATGAACTTCAACCACGACCTTATTCGGGCGGCAGTTCTTTTCTTACCGGGTTATCAACCACTGGAACGACTTTCTATTAGTGGTTGTTAGTTGCTTTTCTGGGGACCCTTTCAAAGTGTTATTAGATTCTCACTTACTTACCAAATCCGTAGACTATTATTTTACTTAATAAATTCAGTTTCCAGGACGAACCGGTTTCAGCCAGTAATTTTCCAGCTTCTTGCACCAGTGAGCTTCTGAGGGCCCCCAGGGCTGCGGCGATAATGAGAAAAATTTTCTCCCTTTCATGTTATTATTAGTACTACCAGTCAAAACTGAGGAGTTCAAGCTATCGGTGCCATCACAACACAAGTTCACAGCCATCACAGATACACACAAGTTTATCCTCCCATTGGAATGACGTAAAACGAGAGCTGAGTGCAAGGCTAATGTGAGTTTGATCCTTATAACCTATAATTTCGGACGCCAAGACTGAATTTGTAAATAAAACAAAAACAATGAATTAAATTAAAAAGATAACAGTAATAGAAAATAGGGATAAAAAGTTGGCTGGCTCAAATCTGTGCAAGAAGGTTACTTGGGAAGCTCATCCAAACTGAACCCTCACAACTGGCTCGGAAAGAAAAATGGCCAACACCCGTCTAGCTTTCTTTGGAACTCTCGCACTATCAGAGGATACTGCACCATGTGGAGGCATGTTCCAACAGTTGGTTACTCGACATATGAAGAATCTAGCCCGAATCGATGTAGCAACCTTCTTCTTCTGCAACTCGAGACCGTGAGTTTGTATGCAGGCTGAACAGAGACTTCGCCTTAACTCCGGTTGTTCCCTTAAGAACCTTGAAGGTTTCGATAAAGTCTCCTGTAATTCTCCCTCGAGCAGGAAAAGCATAGCGATTTTCATTAGTCTGTCTCCATACGAGTTATCTCAAATTCCATCAAGCAACCTTGTCAAACTTCTCTGAATTTTCTCAAGTAGCTTCACGCTTTTTACCGTACATGGGCTCAGATGTGACCTAACACAAGCTTGATGCTTCCAGTAAACCCCAAGAGCGGTGCTGCACAATGTTTCTGTTGACTGTCATTCAGGACGACATAAAGCCGCTAGACATCAAAACGGATAGGCTGAGTGGATCTGGGTTATTTGGGCTTCCATCCTCAAATGTCAAGTTACCCGCGTAACCTCAAGGTCACAGCTTGATTCGTTTTTGGTATTCGTTATTGCTCTACTTCTCGTTCGTTTGGTTAACCCTGTTCATGAAAGAAAGTTAATTCAATAATTATACGCTTTTGTGCACCGATGAAACTCAGCTGATTTTTGGCGCTAACTTAACTGTGCGTTTGATTCGGTTTCCGCCATATTATTGCTGTCTTTACTGGATTATTGCTCTAAGTGGCTGGCGAAAATATGTCGTAATGTCACTAATAACTATCGATCGTTCGCTGCTTGCTTCATCGAGCGTACGTTTCTTGCTAGTTTAACGGCTGTTGCTAATAGGATAAGGATTGCAATGATTCAACAAATGGAACAGATAACCTTGACAGCTCATCTAGAAGCAGGTAGTTCATACGATCTCTTATTTTTCCTCAGTCAAAGCGAGGATTTCCTTATGTGTAAGGCTACGGCCGTGGGGTTAAATGTACGATCAAGGAGACGTTCTAGTTATATCAAACCGAACGGTATACACTTATTGTCATCAAATATTCTTCTCAGATGACATCCAAGATCATTTGAAAAAGATATTAAGTTTATTGCGATTTGGCGATTATGTCCAGCTGGTAACAGATGGTATTAGCTCTCACCTCTCAGGTTGTCCGTTTGCAAAGTGAATCTTCTCGATCCAATCGGCATCGTTACTGCTGTGTAATTTCGACGAACGGTAAACAAGGCACGGAGGAATCTGCAATCCTCGGTATTGACATTACTGACCGGCGGGCGACTGTCGGATTGGTGCTTCCTATTTGGCAAGATATGTCTGTGAAACTCTACGGCGATGGGTTAGTAATCTGGCTTTTTCACTGCATGTTTTTTTAATACTGCAATCAAACTTGGTGTTTATCTTTCAGACATACTCTGCCTTCTGATAGTTTTGTTGAAATTTTTGTAGAACGGGACGGACTTTAAGTCCAAAGCCCCCGATCGGATCCTTCAAGTCAACCCGATCGCGCAGCATACACGACCGGGTGTCAGTTTTCCTGACACTTACATTACTCAGCCATTACCACATTCTCACTCCACTTTGTTCCCAAACTTTTCTGTTTCTGTTGCTTCGAGATAACTAGTAAACGTTGACGTTCCAATCTTCCTACCAGTAGGTCAGCAAGTTGCCTTAGCTGATGTTCTTTCAATTCCGGGGTTCGATGTGTGCTGTCTCGGAGACCCGAGTTCACGATTATAACATCATTATTCACAAGGTCACTTATGGCTTACCCTCGATCTGAATATCTCCCACTCGAGGTTTCTGATGACACCGAAAAAGTAGGAATCGCACCAAGTTCAAAGACAGAGCAGTGCTTCTCGGTTGAATCCCAGCGAACAGTCGTTTGTGCACTGTCAGACCCACTGCCCCGGTTAGAGTATGTTGACAGAAGTCGGGGAAGCGTTCTGTGTCCATTACATAAACATCCGTCCTAACGGATGTTGATTAAAGTGTTACCGTGAGTACACTATTACGCCGTCGTTGATCTTCTGAACAATGATGGGCGGTTTAAGTGTTCTACTCTGCCGTCGTGTTTCAGAAGGGAAGCGACTGGGTGGCGTGTTCATGTTCATATTCGAGCGCAGCACGCTGACGGTGTCGGGACTGTTGCGGATATACGCGTCTCTCGAGTTGTTTATTTAAAGTACCGTATTTCACCGTAGAAAGAGGCATTGAGTCGCATGAAGTCCGCCATATGCACCTGTCTTGAACACGTCGATGGTATGATCGTCAGTTACAGGTAGCTTTTGACGTTGGATTAACCCTCCGAATTCAGATAATGCCGTTGTGCATTTCTATGCTACCCTGTCATTTTTTCAAAGATCATTCACTCAAACATGTAAGCTAGCTAACTGACGCTCGAACAGGAAAAACGTTAGGAACACTGATGTGAAATGACTTGCGTCAGCTCTGAAGCTAGGTATGAAAAGTTTTGTCCCAGGAAGCTGTGCAGTTACAGGATAGCGTTCTTGTCACATTGATGAACTTTGTGGACAAGCGTAACTCCATTCCACTTGACTATGAATATAACAGCGATTGCCACAAGTAAGTTTTTACCTCGGAATAGCAGAAAGCTCATTCGTAATGGAGCTGGCCGTTAGGTGGATGTAAGCAAGACCGTATTTGAAGTCCGCCACCTGCTAACCGCATCGACTTGACAAATGAGTTGAATGTTTTGAGGAACAGTTCAGCTAGACTCGACCGGACCATATGGACGATGGTAACCGATTGATCAGTTATTATGTTTCGGGCTGTGGCTCTAGAGCTTTGGCTGCCAAAAACTAACAAAGCTGCTGTACCAGCTCTCGCATTCTGTTCTCATGAATGGTGGACTGAGGTCGGCATCAAACTTGTCAGTACTCCTTTAGGTGGTTTGGGAAACTAGAGACGTACCTCGTGGTTGTTGCTTACCAGTAGTTATTCCCGTTTACAAAAACGGATCCCAAAATCTACGTGAAAACTGCAAAAGCGTCTTTTACGTCTGGATTACGCAGTGACCCTGTTTTACATCGGTTCGCTAAGCCCAAGGAGTCGACCGTATGATGAACCATCTGACATTGGGTACATTGACCACACTTTTACATTGAGGCGGGTCTTGGAGTTTCGAAGCTGTCACACGCAACCGATGGTCGTGAATTTTTTAAAATACCTAATGGCTGCTTTTGATCCGGTTGTTTGTAACGTTCAGTGAACTGTCCTTCGCAAGGGAGTTTTAAGATTCTGCGAAGATCGTTGTTTGCTTCTTCTACAGAGAATGTAAAAGTTTTTGGATAGCTCTCCTGGATGTTCATCACTTCTATTGGCGTTCGCCCTGGTTGTTCGTTTTGACTTTTCTTGATCAATTTTGTCATGAGTGACATCCGAGGAAGTACACTTGAAGAATCTAGTGAAAGTGGTATTAATTTTCTCACTGGCACTAAGCTAGCCTACATGTAGTATATTGGTAACATTACTCTACTTGGCTCCTTAACGGAAGGCGTGTAGGTCACGATGAACAAAGCGGATGGCAGGACCGGTTTATACTGAATACGCTTCGCGCCTTCACAGTGCAGATTGCTGCTTCATTGTTGTAATGTTCTCACTGTTATGCTGTTTATTGCATACAGTCAACTTGACACTGGTCCCTGTCACATAGCTAGGTAGCGTGATCAATTGCTCGTAATATTGTCGATGATATACCTGTGAGAATAGCATTTACCAACCTGCGTGATGTGACGTCGAAAAGACGTCCAGTTGTCACTGAATGGATGGATGTGTGATGTTTGTGTTTATTTCCCTTTGTTCCATGGCTCGAAACAGTGATCTGTTCGCATTGTGGGTACAAGCGGATTCACTGTTTGTCCTTATCATTTGGCCCGCATCCAGTAGGATGATCACGTGGGTAGCGCGGCCGTTCGCCAACGCGTATTTCGGAACACTTGGAATACGCAGTTAGTTGGTTAAGTCACCCAGTATGCGGTAGTTGGGTCTCGCGCTCCACATACCGGCCGAGCGTTTGCCGCACGGGCATTATCTGCGAAGCTCATTAGTAGCTGGTGAAGGTGTGGTGACCAAATGACGACGTGGTCAGGGAGTATGAAGGCCCGGGCTTTTCTGTTGAATAAGGTAGGTATGTGTTAACTGGCGGATTGGAGAACCCAACGCTCACTCAAATCGATCATTAAAACGCTATCGAATATGACGATTTCTTGGAGTCAGTGGCACGTCTGAATATAGTGGTTCTATTTGGTCTTGTTTTTACCCACATTTATCTGTTTTCAGTGTTTTTTTTTAAATCGTATTTTCCGTCGTTGTTGCAGTGAGCCATAGTTTGTTCTACCTCACCTTATGGCCAGACTCATGGTTGTTTAGGGTGAATGACTGGATGATAGAAAGAATCACTACTTGCAGCTTTCGTGCACTGATTGTTGCTAGCTTATTCACAATCTTTTTTTAAAAGGAAACGCCCCCCACAAAGCTCTTTCCTCTCTGGTTAAAACGTTCTAATCATCAATATATTTTGCCAGTGATTGTTGTAAAGAAACTCAGTTGGCCCTCTTTCGTTTCCTTGCTCTTTTGACATACGGAACACTGCTTTCCATCTGCCAGTGCGGTCTCTAGTGGTTTCTTTCTCCCCAGAGCTTCTTGCCATTAATTTACCGTCTTTTGGTACATTGGTTCAGCAATTTTGTTACTACGGAAGTGTGATTCTGCCCCTTACTCGCGTGTATTGTTGATATCCTTGTGGTAACGTGACTGATCATGCTGCGATTTCCACCAGTGATTCCGCGTTTCTACTGCAGTAGTGAAAGTAAGCTATTCCTCAGTAGCATCATATTGGTGTGATCTTGTGTGTTGAACAATAATTACAAATCACATACTTCGTGAGCCTCTGTTTACCGTTTGCTGTATTTCTACTCATTCACCGCATTATTTATTATATAGAATCTTTTGGATTAGATCCCAAACTCACCAACGTGTGTTTGGTTGACTACGTTGTTGTCTTTCAGTGGCCACACTACTTACGAGGTGCCTATTTACTTGCACACCATGGTACATAATAAACTTGTATTTACACAACATGCTACCAACTTTGCACATCTTTTAGACATTCGAAAATGTTCTTAGATCCATAACAACCATGTCTAATATGAATATTCCTTCATTACAAACCGCAAAAGTATGTTTTGCCTCTCCTACAACCAGTGTTTGGCCCTCGTGCGTTAGCAACTATTGAAGTAGTTAACCGATTTTATATTTCTTGAAACATTCATAACTATAACTTGAACACGCTAGCAGAAGTTTGTCCTTATTCGGGTCTGAAGGATGACTGGATGTTGCCTTTTTATCATCTACATGCGTTGGTGATTTTTGGAAAAATAGCTCACGGACTTTTTGTTTAGTTTTTCTTTTGATAAAGAGTAATCCTCATTACCGTTGCGGTGAATGCTCGCTCAAGCCACACTATCTTTGATTAGGTTCGCGGTGGTTAACATGGATGTGCCCGGGAAATTTTGTTATGGTTCTGACTTTACCTTTTAAAGATGATCACGTTACCAACGATGTGGGTAGCCACAAACTGCCCTTGGTCGTACTTATCCCACTGACGAATCGTGATTACCGTTTTCTACTTGCTGACTCTGATGTGTGAAGGGCATCTCGGGCTCCGTTCTGGCCGAGGCTGCGTTGACCAGATTTCTACGTCCTTTCACTTGGTGGTATACAGTCATCGATAAGCTACCGATTCTCGTCTTTCTAAACATTTGAGGCGTCTCAACCACATTGATGTAGCAACACTAGTATTGTCTGATGCCGAAAGACGCCCCTCATAACTATCAACCAAAGTGCTTTACCATCATAGTTCAAGTGGCGTGAACACATATAGAGGAGTAGCTATGTCCTTTATACTACAAAGTGTTTTTTTGGTCGTTTCTTTCTCAGTCAACGTTTTACTTCACATCTTGGAAGGTGTGGAGGTCGATTGCCAATCCAGCGGTTTGCGACGACTTCGAGACCTAGAACATGTTGACGATAGGGTCCTATTCTATAATACGACGCGGACGGTGCAATGTCCTCCATCGGCTGATGAGGGTAATTCGTCGCTTTGGCTTACACCTTGCCTTAGAGAAGCTCAAGGTTCCGTTTCAAGATTAGCGGGAGTCTGTGCTTGTCTTCTTCGTCGCTGGTGACATGTTGCAGGTGATCGGGAAGTTTGATTACCTGTGTAGTCGTATCAGGTCAGGTGGATTATCTGATAAAAACCAGTTATTGAATGACCAAAGTCAGTGATATAAATCCTTGCCATCTATGGCGTCAGCGTTATATCAATCTTAATTGGAAGACAAATTGCACATCTCGGTACACTCATCCTTGTGTAACTGTAAAACCTGAGTTACCTATGCGGGCGATTTTCAAAGGCGGTGTGTTTTCGATCATTGATATCTTTGTAGCATTGCGTGTGTATAGTGGAAGCATCGTATACACAACGATATGGTTCATCGGTGCTTGTGATAAGCAGGTCTAGCACGTCCACGAACGTGTTGATCGTCCTACACAGGTTTCGACGCTTCAAACATTTTGCTAGTACCAGTTCCTCGTTTGCTTAACCCACGTCTTTCGCACAACTTGAGTTAGGTTAAGAGTGACAGTCAGGTGATCGGTGTGTAACATGGGTTACATGGGATAATGATTCATACTTCAAGGCTTCACTATACACAGTGTAACCGACCTCCCGGCTTGGACCCTAAAGAAGATAGTCGTCTGTGGTTGGAGGCGCAGCGGGAAATGGTTTGAACTCGAAACCAATTATATTCCTGTTTTGAAAACGTGTGTAACCTTTAATTTTGTGTCCATTTGTTGTTGCTGGCGTCTTTTTCCTCATTCGTTGTGACATTATGCAGTGATGGGTTTGAGAAATTTACATATAGTGTATTTTATATATATATATATATATATGATTACGAAGGTAAACGTCAAAAAAGATAGTGTATGTGCATATATATGCTAGATCCTTTTTGGCATCTTCACAATCATTTTATCTTTCCTGTTATTTGCTCGTTCGTTCGGGGTTGTGGTGACGTGTTCATATGCCTAATAAATCGTGATTTACCTTCGGCAATGGCGGGATTTATTTGTAGGTGGGTATTGCATGTGATGATATAACAGTAACTAACATCACAACACCTGCGCAGAAGTATGTCATCCTTCACTTCGTAGCTTTTGGTGGACGGGTTCTTTGGGTGATCCAGTCACCAGATTCACGGTTATCCAGTAGAAACCTCAAGCTATTGCTTGTTACGACAACTATGCTCATTTTTAAACGATGTAAAATCCAACGGTTCTGTTTTCTATCCCCTAATCTTTCCTGCATGAAAGCCAACTTTTCATTTTGTCTGCTTTTCTACTCCTACCTTATACTGCATGGCTTGCTTCTCTGTTTTACAGCGGTTTCGAGCTGATCACTAAGGATACGGAAAAGCAATTCAAGCCAGTCTCTGTTCAGGCGTTGTGGGCTGCATTTCAGGCAGTCAATCGTGCTTGCCAAGTGGCTCGAACCAACGCTTACTACTCTCGGGGACTGACGCATGATTGGGTCGGCTACTATCACAGTTTACCTGCTTCCGATACATACCAAATTCAGGAGTGGCTGAAAACAGATGACATTGACAGTTTCAATTGTTACGTTCCGCCTCCATCACCAATCTCAGAAGACTCAACCGATGAAGAGTAAGTTTTCTGCTTGTGATTTGTAGATCTTTTTAGATAACTCTTGTGATCACGCGTAACATGGCTATTAGACTTTTCAGTTTGTCAAAAAGACGTTCCACCCCGAGTTTATCGTTACCTATGAGTATTCCTTCCAAAACGTCTCCTATCACTCAGTTGAGTAAAAAGGATCACTATCTGTCGAACTCCATTTGAGCTGCAGAAACCTCATGATGGCTAACCGTCAATGTACATTTTGCACTCCATGTGAGTATGCGGTCTTTTCAGCGCCTTGGCACATCAATGGAACACATCTCGATAGCGGTAACCCCAGAGGTCATGTCGCACAACCGTAGTATGAACAGGCGTTATGCCGAAAGTAGTATGACCGTTGACCGAGAACAGGAACGCGGATGTTCTAATGTCCATCACGAAATGAAAACATGGTAGACACACCCTCGACAAGGTCGGAAAACTGCGTATCTTTCTTATTTATCGTTTTCTGTTTCAGAAAGCGCTCGTGTGTTAGGAATGCGATAGATGTAAGACTAATACCCCTGCGGTTGTCACGTGATGTTGTGACATCTGGAATATAGAGATGATTGCTAATATGCACCAGTGATGGTTCACCTCTTAAGTTTCCTATATTAAACAAAAGGGTGTGGTCATTTTAAACGTCGATTTCTCATCATCACCATTGAAAAGGGTTAGGGAAAGAAGGCCTTTGCCTGTAACTTTTTACTTTTCGATTGTTTGTGCTCCGAAGCCACTTTGTCTTTTGATTTGAGATTGTCTGGAATATCCTAACTGAACACACCATTTTCGTCGTCTATAGGCGAGTTATTTGACTCAGTCCACTCGAATTACCGCTCGAGGTACCTAATTCATATAAGCTGCATATTCACGAGCCACCCTTTTCCTATCTAGTCTCTAGCATCTTGTTGATGGCTGGTGCAACTTATAGTCAAGGGAAACTGCGCCGGACTATTTCCCATCCATTGTGCCTTCATACCTCTGAATTACCTGACAGATTAATCCCCATGGTTCGTAAGTTTCCCTTTCATTTCACTGTGATCGAAGTCAAGGACGATTAGCCGACATTTGTGCATAAGTTGTATCGAATCGACAAAAAGCTACCTCTGTATCTGCAGTATTCCTTTGAAACAAATTTCTCAGCAACGGGTTCGCATAACTGTTGAGGTTACTGCTTGGCGTTTGTTTGGATCACTCCATTGCTGTGATCTGGGCAATTTGATTATTAGTTTCGTTCGATAAGCCTTTCCTACTTCGTCAAAGCTCCGAATGACCGTTTCATATTTGCGATCGAAGTATCTTTGGGCAAACGATAAATTAAAGTTGGCTAGAACACTGGCATGGTTTGAGTCAAACTGGTTGCTCGAAACCAAACGACAGTCTTCTGCTGAGTGACTCTGGGTTGTTGACAGCAATATCACCAACTTAATTACATAAACGGATGACACAGAGCGGTCTCCATGTGACGCATCGCTATGTTTGTATTGGAATCCGAAACCCCATTTGGAAGGTGTGCACAAATGTTACAACCTATCACCATTGTCGATGCATTGCGTCGGGACACCAAATGTACCACCCTGCCACCACTCTTCTGAAGGAAGACCAACAAGTTGTGCGACCATACCTCCAGCTATACAACTGTATCCGGTTGTTCGGTCTATCTCAGAGAGTTAGATTGGACGTCATAGGCGACGTGATTGACTGTCTATGGACCATTGTTTTTCGGAGCATATACTGACATGGCAAATAGACGGTGCCTTTATGATCTTCGTCGACATATTTTGACCGAACTGCTAAGTCCGATTGCACACGAAAAACCATTCTGTGGGATGCAGTTGAGCCATCTTTGACCTGCCCTCAAATCTAGTGCGATCCCCATTTCTGTTAACTGGTTGGTAAACCTGTTTCTTAATAAGATCCGTCCTAAATTCCTATTCATTTATTTTACTATGTTTGCGAGCGGCGTTTGGAACGTGGATGTAGAAGTGGCTATATCGGTAGTTATCAGCTACGCTGTCTGTCCTTTTTGTCTTCGATTTTAGGAAAGAGCGCGCTAAAATGGAAGCACTTCTACGGGTAAAGTTGCAAGAAATTATGTGCACGGTCGACTTGGAGGACGTAACCGTTTTGCAAGTAAGACGACTAGTTGTAGTGTTGCAGGTGAAGCCTTAGTTTTAAGTTTTACCCGGTTGTTTGGTTTCAAACTGTAAACACGTTTATGTAGAATGTTTGAGTTAGTCACAGGTTACTTCCCTGTTTTTTACTTCCTATTTACCATTTCCCCTAAAGGTTGTGCATTAGTTAAGTATCGGTGCGAACCACTGATCTGTTGCCGTCAATGATGATGGTGGCGGTATATGAGCCGCATTCATAAGTTTAATCATTTTGACTATGATTGTTTTTGCCTTGTTTTTCACTTTAGCAGAAAACATGAGGGCACGGATGTAAGTGTGAGCTGAATGGACTGTCTTTTTAGTATGGCCAAATGCGCAGTGATTTTAGAGCGAGAGACGTACTCTTCCCGTCCGGTTAAGCGATATTAACTGTTACCGTTCGTTTTTGTCTGGCCATGATTGTAAGCATTGTTAGACACGTTGCTTTAATTTGACGCCTGTCTACATCACATAAGTGTCCTTCTGAAAGGACGAGTAACTTTGGGGGGTGATACTGAAGTACATCCTCGGGATGCAAATCATATACAGATGGATTTAAAGTTAACCAAATTCCAAGGCATAAATCGACCAGGTACAAATGCGATCACAGTAACAGGACCGATGTTTTGTTGAATAGGAGAGTGACTCGTGACATGATGGTTGCTACTTCGAATCTTGTTCAGATTGTCACCTCTATTGGATAAGTTCGAACAAGGAAGAAACTAGGTCTAGCAGTGTGTTCGTTTGAGAATGGGCCTCATCGTCTTCCCTTTCTTTTCTCAGCTGTGACTTGTTTCTTCTTCTCGTGGTTGTATGGCAGTTCAGCGTCTATGTGGGCCACCGATGTATTGTTGCTGTATATAATTATGGTGATGACTATCAGCTCAGCAGAAGATTAGATGGTTTAATTGCATACTGTGAATGGTAGGATCGAAGCGGTTCAGTACGAGCCGATTGCATTGCTGGAACAATTTTAACTACCCTTAATTGAAGATGAAAGTGGCAGAGTATTTCCAGTTAATTTATTCAAAGTTCTGATGGATTATGGAGGGTTGAAGGCATGTTTTAGACTCACTTAGTTTTTTTTGTGATGGTGATAATTGTTCTTTCGATTGATCGAACTCTACGTTAAAAAGTTTCAAGTAACGGGGCGTGGACCCCGATTTTTGGGTCTAGAAACTGCCACTGTTCCATGGCGGTCACTGGATGTGGCCGGATTGACGAAAGTCGATTCCGGTAGGCCAACTGCGATTCTGCATGACTTCTTTTTTTTTTATACATCTGTTAGGTGGTATCAGTTAGACTGTACGTGGAACCAACGATTTTCCACTTTCAGCTTACACCATCGCTTTGTCCATATCTCACTTGATTTACATGCCTTTTGTTTTTCAAGTCATTAATCTTAAAGTTAGTTGTCTACCAAGGGGATTTCATACTCTTGTTGTGCTCGCGATTTTCTTGATCAGTTTTGGGATGCGGATTTCATGCATCTACTTTTAATAGTTGTGTCTTTTTCAGGACTGTGCACAGTTGCAACCGAAAACGGGCGTTGGTATGAGGGACACAAACCAGCGTTTTCTTAACTCATGTTCTTTGTTTCCGTATTGCTTACACCTATGTGTGCTCGAGTCTTTTGGACAGATACAACCTGAAAACAGGTTTGGTGGACACAATCCACCTCATGACCAGTTGTACTGGTTATTACCACGTAGGTCAGGCTTCGAAATTATGTTATCGTTCTTCAGTATTCTCTTCCAAACGAATGCTCCACGACCGACTTCTCCGTTGTTCCTATCGGGTGGAAATAGCCAGACTGGGGCAACTGTAAAGGGTCGAGGGCATCATCCACTAGACCATGGGTCCTGCGGGTGTCGGTGAAATTTGGTTGGCTAGTGATTAGTTTAAAACACATTCTAACCCCCCTGTCTCAAATTACTCTAAGACCAGCGACCTGGAAGCTAGTATCACCGACTTTTAATGCCGTGATCACGAGTTCAAATCTCACTCTGGCTGTTCTTACATGGTGAGTTCAAGCAATGACGAACCCGTCTAAAGTGGATTGTCGGTTTGGAATTCGGTATTGTGCGCATTCCCTATTAGTATTACGACTGATGTACATGTGAGGCTCTTTCTTCAATCTGCAATATGGTTATGAACCTGTCAATACCACGCTCTTTTTCTTTCTTGAACTGCCTTCCGTTTGTTTTTACGATTATTTTTTTGTTTACTGGCTAATGTGTGACAGTTGCGAGAGCGTCTTGAAGAGGAACTGGGCCAATCGCTACGCGACTATCGTCATTTTATTGAGGAAGAAGTATTGATCATCTACGGTCGCATGGACGCAGCGAGTGTAATTTTCGATCACTTGTTGTTGGGTACCACATTTAACGCATCCAATCGGGCTGAGTTGGAACGCCGGTCGGTGACACACATTTTAAACGTGACCAGAGAAGTGGACAATTTTTTCCCCGGAGAGAAATATGAGTACAGAAATATACGAGTATTCGATGACGAGCGTTCCTCTTTGTTGTCTTATTTTGAAGAGACACATCGATTTATCAACGAAGCAAAGTGAGTTGAATTGATCTTTGATTGCCAACATTAACGCTTGGATAACTACGTCCGGGACTTTTGGACATATGCTGCTGTATGAGTTATTCAGGTTTTTTGATCCGCCCATTGTAGCCAATAGTGAAGCAGAGTGTCTGCTGTAATGCCTTCAGAATACGGAGACATATTACCTAGGTTCAGTTCGTTCGACTAATTCATGTGTCAAGATGCAGGTGATAAGTAATGAAATGAAAGAAGTCATGTCTAGTTTAAGGATTTGACCACCTCATTAAAGTAGTTTTTGCTGCCACGTGTCCTTTTATATCATTCTCAGATTGCCCAAGCGACGGACCATTATTGGTAGTTCTGACTGGAACGTATGATCTTACTTGAAGTATTTGGCACTATTCTCTGGAAGTTATCTGATTGCTGATGCCACATGTCGTTTATGTCACCCTATTGTGTTTCGGACTTTTGAACGACTTTCATGTTTGCGTTTTGGGAGGAAAAGCCGTTCGATTTGTTCGTTATCTGTGAAACTGTGTTAGAGGAATTTCGGTCTCCACGTTGAATGTTTGCGCTTCTTGTGGAGAGGTGGATCGTATACCGTATAAATCGAACGACCAATTTATATATGTTGAAACTGAATGGTCCGGCGCTGACTTGTCAACCTAGCGCCGCTAATTCTTAATCCGAAATTCATGCAATCATCAACATTATTAAAAAATGCCCCCGAGCGTGGTATGGTACAACTTCTTCTGTTTCACGCAGATAAGTTCGACAGTTCTAATGACTTAATCTGGTTCATTATTAATACGCCTTAGTGAATGGGGCTACTGCTCACCTGATCCAGCGGAGCACGAGCGTTTTTCTTAATTTGAGCGGAGTGCCACAGTCCCGTTTTGTTAAGGAACCTAAATGAAATCATGTCCTATCCTCCCCACAATGCTTATTTTGGTTTGGTCTTATTGCCTACCTCGGCTTCGTCGCAGCCGTTTACATCAGTGCCGCACAGTCGTGACGACACTTGCTTAATGTAATCTCTGTATGAATTCTGGTATGTGTTCATTGTTTGTTGATTCAGCACGCTTATATGTATGCTGACTTCATTAACTCGGTGCTTTGGCTTTTACGGATGTTTGTTACTCATTGGTTTGCACCGCTGAGGTTTGCAATCCGCTAATTAGGCCGACGCTTACTGTCTGGTGGAGTTTAAAACTGGCCACTTGTCCTGTTCCCACCTGGACCTAGGCCTAGCTGATAATTACTTGAACCAGTAAGCTAAAAACCGGGCATCTGTTTCATATTCGGACGATTTCAAATAAGGGACGGTTGTATAAGCTGCTTTGTGTTCAATTCGAACTTTGCCCACACAAACCATAGGAGTGGCTTCGAAAGGCGAATGTCGATTATACAATAGAAACTTTGTCGCAACGTGGATGTTTTTGAGAATTGTATGCCTGCCTACAGATGTTGTCTGTATTGTGTGATGTATTTTCTCATCCTTCTAGAATGTTCTCTTGGTTGTTGGTGACAACAGCTAGATTTGTCGTGGTTATTTTCCCTGTGTTACTTTCTATGCCTTATATTCTTGGTCACTTGCTCTGTGTTTTTTCTCATAATGATCAGTAATTGATATTTTGTGGTTGTTCCGACTGGAGCTCTGTTTACTTTGATGTTAAGCTTGACATGCCCAAGTGGTGTCAACTTTATGTGTTAATGGTTGGATCGTGGGTTCCGCCGCACTAGGGTTTTCAAAAGAAAACCGAGTGTATAACTGAAGTTGCGGACTGTTGGCATATCCAATTTATATCGAGGCAATCAGTCCATTTTATGCAGTATTATACCAATGATCTCTCAGCGAAAAAAATTATCAATGCAACTTAAGGTCGGTGGATGTTTGCTACAACGTGGAAGCTGTTGAGACCATTTACACGGTGATCTTCCTTTTGCATATACTCCAAGATGTTTGCTGCCGTGTGATACAGTAGATCAGGTTCTATAGTCAATCCGTTCCAGTCGTTCAAAATGTAGTTCGATGCCGCATTCATGTAAATGGTTATCACTTGGTTTCCACTGAGCTATCACGAGATCGTTATTTAATGAAATGTACTTCACACCACCATATTCTACATCATGACTGTTGTGTTTTGAATTTTCCATCCATAGTTGCGGTTAGCCTACCAGAATAATTAACACAAGGTGGTTTAGGAAACCGTTATCGACAGCAAAAGTCACTCCTGCTGAATATTCTTGATAATGTATGCAAGCTTTTGCTAAAGTTTACCTGGTTCCAACCTCAGTAAATTGACTGTCATTTCCATCTGGTGTGATTTAATTTCAAATGGTTGTTTGTGTAGTCAATGCGGTCTTCAGAATCGAATAACTGTGCTTGGTAATTTAATGAAATGTTTCAAATCTATCTTTGTCAACTTGACTGACAAAAGCCTTCGTAAGTTTATACTGTTCCTACTGACTTACTTTTACGTAGTTTGTTGAGCAATTTTGTTTTACGATTTAACACAGTGCTGCGAAATGTCCATTGGTGGTTACAGCGCTGTAGTAGCGTATTTCTATCAGCACGATTCACTGAATAGACGAATCCTCCGTCACTTGATTTTCGAGAGGCTACAGTGCATCCTATTATGTTCTGTGTAGCACGGGTGTGTATCCACTATGTGTAGAAATATGAGAAGGCTACTGGCATCTAGAAGCATCCAGAGTGTGTTGGGTTCCAGATTCAACAGGCCGCTGTAACTTTGTCGTGTGTTGGCCGTGTCCATACTACTCGACATGTAACTTGGGACTCCACACTCAAGCTATACAAAGCGTTACTGGTCGAGTCCTTTGCGTTACTTTATATTGATTAGTTTGACTCTTGTACTTCCCATGCCGGTAGAGCACCAGCTGCACCGCACATTGTTCAATGAGGCTGCTGGTGATTGGAAGAAATCTGGAAATGGCTATGGAATGACGTGGTCGCAGGCCATGAGAAACCTGATCGCTAGGTTAGTGGGTGCAACTTAACTGTTTGCGAAGTTCAAAACGATTCACACCGCTAGTTGGAAAAGTTCCTTGACATGGCAGTGTGTCACATTTAACAACAAGCCTGCATCCGTAAGATCGACTCCACCTCACGAATTGCCACCGTTTTTGCTTGTTTCCTCTTTATGCATTTTTGCTTATTTATTAGTCTGCCACTCCCTAGACTTACGCGATGATCAGCAGCAGCTGGACCTGTAGCACGCGCGGGTATGTCTCAAACCTGAAAATGTTGATGATGAAATTTTCGGAATTACCCTCTGATCACACTCTTGTTTTTATATTTATTCGCTTGTTGTGAACAATTTTGTTGGGCTTAGTTAAGCGAAGGAAAGACAATCGGTATAACAGTCCTGTGGACTAATGCACTTTTCAGGCGATGTTTCACCGGTTGACCTGATTCACCTCATTTGGGTACTCAATAACAATTTCTGGTCTAAATGCTCATACATAGATGTGAAAGTCTGACGGTGTATGAACGTTTGACTTTTCTCACTGTCCTGCTTATCTTGAGAAAATTTTTTTTCTTAAAGCACCATTGGGCTTACTTCACTGCCTGGATTGTGCAATTTTTGGAACTGGACCAATGAGGACTACTTATTGTTAATTTTTATAGGCAGTAAGACAAGTGCTTATGACAATCGGCCTTGGTGTTAAGCCCCTCAGTCAAAGAGCTGTTTTTGTTATTAGTTTCAAGTTGTCTCACCACTGGAGGAACCTTTACCTTGACCTATCTCTCGCATAAGCTCTTGTAAGCTCAAAATACTAAAGTTGGTGGTGATGACGTTTTCCATTAAACCCAAAGTTTGGTGTGGTCAGTGACGTTCGTGACTGCCGACGGTCGTGGTTTTTTTAGAACTTAAAGGCCGCCCTCGCTTGGTCATGAATCTCCATAAAACTACCTCCGTCTCAAGGGAGCCTCACAAGTATAAACGTATTCGGTAAGATCGTTGTTTGCCCACTCCTCAAAAATGGTGTGAGTTTGAGGATACCTGTCTCGTATGTCTATCACCTTTGATGAGGCTTGATCTGTCTCCTCTTGTTCAGTTTCCACATGGGCGACAATCTAAAAGATGTGCCTGAGTAATCCAGTGAGGTCAGTGTCGAATCACTTTCTGGTCCTAAGCTGACCGACATGGAGTATGCCTATGACATTGTCTTGCTTATCCCCTCTCCCGTAAGCATGCAGACCATGTTGGACAAGGCCAATGACCGAGCTGGTCTCTGTAGAATGCATTTCGCACCTTCAAAATGCAAAGTAGTACCACTTCAAGACTAGGGCATACTGGCTAACATGCCCTCTATCGTGTGCAGTCCATTTGAGACTGTGAAGAGCGTCACATGCCTGGGTGACATAATCTATTGTGTTCGTAACATTGTCGATGAGTTAACAGCGAGAATAGCTTTCGCCAACCACTGTGATTGGTGATGTTGAAAAGGCGTCCGGTTGTCGCAGGAAGGAAGAGTGTGTAACATTTGTGTGTGTTCTGTTTTGCCCGGTGGCTCGGAGCCGTGGTCTGTTCGCATCGAATTTGTGAACTGAGTTGCTGTGTTTTATGGTCGTCTGCCCTTCAGTTAGCCTACATCAAGTGGGATGATCGCGTGGATAGCGCGGTTGTCTGCTAGCGTGTGTTTCGGAACGCTTGGGATACGCGATCGGTTAGTCACGTTGCACAGTCTGCACTCCGCATGCCAACAGGGCGTTTGTTGCACAGGGCATTGTATATTGAGCTCATCAGTGGCTGGTGATTTAGGCGAGGTAGTCATGTAACGACGGATTCCGGACAGAGAAAGAAGTTGACTATTCTGTTGATTAAGGTGGACAGGTATCGCCCGTCGGTTGGGTATCTAATGATCACTCAGATTGCCGGTTAGAAATATTATTCAGGATGGCAGTGTGCTGCAGTGAATGGCGCCTGAATCCACCAACTTTCAGCTTCTTCCACATAGTCTTTTTATCACCCTTTCATCTTGTTACATATATTCTCTTCTATTTGGTATTCCACGTCAGTGTTGATGTGAGCAGCAGCTCGAACCACAGTACATTCAAGTCGGGTTCATAATCGTAATGATTGAATGTCAATCATTTGTCATATCGTTCCGTTTCGCATCGTCTCATTGACGCCCAGATTGCTGCAACGAACTTTGGCCGATTTGTATTTTTGTATAGCACCTAGACCGTACGCTTCGCTCAGGTAGACGGTTGGATCAAAACCGCGTCTTGGATAATTCACAGCACTTGTCCAACACTTATCAGAATGCAGACATTCTGCCAAAAGCATCATATTTACTTAACTCATGACCAGTTTGTCAATTCTTGTCTTCGCAGACCATTGCCGATTATTTACGCTTAGGACGTCATCAGCGGTGCTGGACCCTGTTCCGAACCGGAAGAGTGATTTGCTGGTCATTTGTAGTTGGACTTGTATAAAGTCAGAGGACGACTAACTGGTTTAGCAGGTTATTGGTGTACGAAAGGCTATTTCATTCAGGCGTTGTATTACAAGAAATAAAGGAGCAGACAGAAGTGTGAGAAGGTAGACCGGTCATCACAGAATGATATACCGTTGGGTGCTCTCACCCAAAACTATGTTTAAAGTTTACAAGAAACCGCTGATCTTGTTAAACGGTTATCTGAAAGCATACCACAATGTGTCAGTGATATGATCGTGTCAAGTGATGGATGTACAAGATGCTGAATGTAAACTGGAACAACAGATTTTGTGGTTAAAACTGGTGATTACTTTTTCATCTCCGTTAGATTGCGAAGTCACAATGAAATGAATGTATGAAATGTTACGATAATATTCGTGATTTGGAGAAAATAGTGTTTCTTCCCCTAAGTGTATGCCTTGCACTTGTCTCACTTCAGCTGATTGTTTGCTTACCCAGATCGAACGAACCGATCGTCCATGTTACCTGTTGAATACCGCTCACCCATCTAATGCCCTTTTCTCAACGAGCCCACGTGTGACCCTCATTTCGTACACTCGACTCGCCTCACTTCTACGTAGCACAGTTTGCCGACTAGTACAAGCATGTCGTAGAATGTTTACGTGAGAACAGTTTCGTTTGATCTTCGATTTTCACTTCAAACGTCAGTTTTCCTACACCAGCAGATATTCAACCGTATACATTGCTCATAAGACATTGTCCATTCATGTGGAAGTATGAGGAACTTACTGATACGTGCGAAAATCTGTCTTACATATTAAATATTTAAAGTATGCTCAGTTGGTTCATTGTAGTGCATACCTAACTAAGAGATCCTGATCACGGGGTTATCGACTGGATTGAACAGAATTATTATGTTTATTTTTGTTTAGAGGTGGTCGGGCAAACTGAGCACTATTCACACGAGGTTGTGGTTAGGCGTTCAGGTGTGATCATTCGGTCATGTCTGCTGTGAGGTTGCGAACCGCAATCTAACGCACGCCCCTCTCAGGACAATATATCAGCTTAGCATGGAAGGGTTCATCGTTGCTGCAATTTCAAGGCATCTTATAGTGTTTGTGCTCAGTGAATATCAGATAGTGACAAACCGGAATGAGTAAATTTCGGGATACGAAATATATAGTAATTTTCTCAAGAGGCTAGTAATTGTATTCTTTAGTCAATCCAATTGTATCTACAGTCAGACTATTAGTCATTGGGACCTTTCTCTTACTAGTACTGGATGAAAAGAACGCGTTCGTGAAATAGTTAGCGAAAAACCGAATGTCTTGTTAGTGAAGACAATCAAACAGATGTCAGGATGATCAGTTAATGCGTTCTAGTCTACACGGTTCAGTTTAGGTAAACTGGCATGCGCGTAACTAAGCGTTAAGCCCCTTGTTTTTTTTAGTTATGATCATGTGAACAAGTGGGCAACTGGCGGGTGATCGAGACTACAGCTACAGTAGCTAACGCAGCTCACTTGCCTTTCTTATGTATTATGCGTGCTTACCGACGAAGCTTGATACAGTTGATGCGGTTTTTTGAACTAATCGATTGCTCAGGTTCCAAAGCAGCTCCGCTTTTTTTACTGATGTAAACAGCTGCTCATGTATGATCTGAAATACACGGTATTATCGGATGATTTATCATCTTAGTAGTTTGTGTCTGCTGGGCTGTTTAATGTGAGCTCAGCGTATGCTCACTAACGACGTCGTATAATAAATCGACTTTTGTTCTACACACACCCTAGCTGAACCAAGTGACTGTGTTGCCTGACCGGTATAGTGAGCTGTCGAACTAACAGACGAACATCCAGTTTGCAGCCTACAGGTTGTGAACTCGCCAATCATGTGGATATCGTGTTTCATGTTGTTTTCCGAAGTATGCTCGTCCTCTTTTAACCAACACGTTGAGCGGCGCAAAGAACGTCTAGTTTGTAATGTTCAAATTTGGTTCTGCTTCTCATCTTTCATTACCTGATTGAGTTACATGCACTGTGTGTGAATTAGGTAACCGTGCCAAACTTTTGCAATAATTCATTGTGAGTTTCTCTTTTCGTTCTCAATTTCAGGGCTCAAGGAACCACTTGCTTGGTCCACTGCAAAATGGGAATTAGTCGATCAGCTACCACGGTAATTTACAGGAGAATCGACATTTTTGTATCTCATCTTGTCCACCTTAATACCAAACTGTGTTCACAATCAGATATTGGAGCGGATGATTTTGTGCGGAATCTGTGTTGCTGTTGTCAGTTGACTTTTTAGTGCTGTCGGCGTTTGTGTTAAAGATCCTTCTCTGTTAAGTGTATGCACGTTGATGGTTGTTTGAATTTAAGCACTACGGTTTTATTAATTTGGTCTGGTTCAGCTCCCCAGTTTTGTCTTCAAAGTAGAACATTTTCATTTCCGCCTACCAACTAAACGAGCCTTAAAGTCAATCACATTTTACCGTAAGTGTTGTTGTTGATGACGCTGAGCTGTTGAACTTTAATATTCTTGAAAGTGCCATGTCGTCCTCTGCTATTCTAACACCTATCTATCACGTGTTGGTTAGTGCCTGTTCAAGTTTCAGGTCGGTTTTTGTTCAACCGGGTTAGAGCCATCTCGTCTCGATTTTCACAAACCGGTTCAGATTAAGCATGCTCTTAAATTTTCGACCTTCACAACCATGGACGAACATATTCATGGCGACAGAATCTTTAAGAGAGTCTTTCATGGTTAATTCTTTTAATATTTGATATAGGACAACGATTTTTGTAAACTGTTAGCCCAAATTGTTACCAAACCGAAAATTGAAAAGTGTTCCATTATGTACCGATTATATCTGTTTTAATAGTCAGTATTTCAAAAAATGAGCGTGAAAAATGTGTACAAATGATTTAGTTGTGTTTCATGCTCATGGCTCCCGTAAACTGTGTACACTCACATTGTGAATCAAAACAACACTCACTAAGAAAGCTGTGACTGACTGCAGTTCACCTACTGTGAGCGTATCAACCAACACGTGGTGGTGAGTGATGCTATGATCCAAAAATCGAATGCTCATTTTCATACCTCTCAACAAATCACGAAACAGTAACAGTCGGGAAAGAGAAAAGTTCTTGCTTTTCCATAAATGTCTGAGTTTTCAGCAGATCATTCTGTTGCGACGTGGATCACACAGTACCACATAGCTATTGAATATCAACTTAAGTAAGGGTGGTAATAGAATAAAACTCCAAGTTCTTCGATGCTTCCTCTTAATGATATCTCGGGCATCAAACGTTGAGCTTAAGCTGAAAGTTTTGTCACGGACTATATAGGGGACATCATAGAAAATTCGTTTGCTAGTTTACGGAACACCGAACAGGGTGGTCTTGTCAAATCAGCCTCAAATCCAGCAACCAAACGATATTTAAAACTTACACTTTTATACTCTCATATTGGATGGCTTTGCAAACTTTCGTGCCTTTTTTTGTAGCCAGTGTTAAAAGAACGCAACTCATATGGAGTTAACAGTTTTTACGCAAAGCAAACACCAATGTGGCTAGTGACCAAAGAAGTCAATTAGGATAAACAGAATGCTTGAACTTATTACCGAAGTGACCTTCGAAAGATCATACTTGTCTGTTGCAAATGTGTTAACCATAATCAGTCAGCGACTGCCTGCAGTGTATTTTTAGCCTCTGGTTTGAGTTCATTCGCAGATCGTCCGAAACCACCTTTTGAAGTCTTGTAAACAACAAAGTGGCAAATCATACTTGCTTTCTGTTTGAACATCAAGCTAATTACAAAATAACAAGTGTGAAATCAATAACTGTGTCGTTTAAGAAAATCGGTCAGCTGAGATCGTTGATTGCGTGTTTGCTAACGTTTTCGCATTAGTTTCAAATTGTGCGTTCCATTGATTGTAAGCCAGTTGAGATTAGACATCCGCGCCAACTTACCATGGAAGCAGTGGTCAGGGTTGCACAGTCGGATATTGATGACTTAGACAAATGTCAACTTTCTGGTTCTCACCGTCGATTTCTGCGTATCGAATGGGCGGTCTGAAAGGCGTCCTTCTGAATGTCAGTATGGTTGGTGTCTGCCAAATAGGTAACAGTCGCTCTTGAAACTCAGTGGTCAAAACTTGGCGAACGAGCTCGTTTTCGGTGTGTCATCTTCAGGCCAAATATACCACAAGTCATGATAACTTCAGTGCTTGAACAAAAGACTTCTGCGCGCACAGATTAGGGTTTCACAGCCGGATCCCAATAACCTTCGCAATGACTAGGATACATTTCACACCTGTGGTGTGAACACTTGTGACGCGGTATATCGGCTTGAATGCGACATCCATATTGACTCTGTGACTCGTATCAACTAGATGGGCCGAAATTGCGCTGGAAATCCTTCGTTGTTGTCTAGTTGTCAGTCAAGCGGGATAATGTTCGCGTATTCTCCCCGACAAGCGCCTTGTTGTGCTATCAATGTGACCTATGCGGGTTCGTCGAGAAAGCAGCCGGTTCTGGGCTATCGTGTAGACTGCAGTCCAATTTCGCAAGTCTCCTATGCACTTGTTTCCCCGTGATAAGTTGTAAGTAGGCATCAAACTGAACACATTCATCCACAGCTAGCTGCTCCACTGCAACCGACTGTTGAACGCGTTCAACCACACAGAATGATGTTCACGTACTCTCTCAGACCATGGCCTTGTGGTACGACCATTGTGTGATGCTCGACAAGAGCAAACAAATGAGCATACATAAAAGCTGGTTGTAAAATCGGGAATTTCTGTTAAGTCGTGACATGATTACGGGGGTTGAACGGAAACCCACGTACATTTGGGTGGCAAGGTAAGTTGTTTCGATTGACATTTTGAATTTGACCATAATAACTTCATTCCTCAAATCTTCTATGAAAAGGAGGCTAATCAGTGCAAATTTCTTATTGGTGAAGAATAAATTAGGTCATTTGCCTGTACCACCGGTTGAAACGTGTCCGATAGTCGTTCTCTTTGAGTGCTGCCTGTAATATGTTTTCCTCAGTCGGTGGTATAGATGTTTGACGTTCCCTCATCAGACATCGCATAGAAGTCTTTGCTTTAGTAGAATTAATCTGTCAAAGTGAATGTACTGATCATTGCGAGTTTGCTTTCAGTGCACTTTCTACTGTTATTCTGCCAACATTAAGAAAATTCATGAACGTTGCCCTCTGACAGTTTGATACAGTTTGTGCTTATGAGCTGAATTGAGTGCTAGCAGACCACGGCTCATATTGGAAACTTTATGGATGACACAAAAGATATGGTTTATGTAACGTCTCTAACGTGTAGATTCTTCAGTATTTATACTCAGTTTGCCTATGAGAACGCCAGCAAAGAGATAATTCAACGGGGGGATCTCATTGCCACTCTGTCCCTGTCGGTAGATGTAAAAGTTAGGCAGAAACTGAACGGTATATGTACAAGGTGCCATCAGTCTTTTGGTGTGTTCGCACGTCTGTTGTTGCATTGGTCTTAATTTATTGTTTTCACAACTCAGCTCGTAACTTTAGACTGAAATCTAGGTGTAACAGCCTATATATTTGTCACTTTGGAACGTTTACTACTCGCGGTCATTGAGGCAAAATTGCTGATAGCTACCGTTTTTCAGCTGGACAATACAGCATTGCACACTTCGTGTACATCAAGAGAGTAGCTACTTCACTATGAAGTTGAAATTTTGGAATAGCTTGTTTGCAACCTGGACCTTAATGCAATTGTAAGTCTCAGTAGTCTACTGACTCGACAGATACACCGAAATACCATCTTAAAGATGAGTGAGCTAACTGAAGTTTTGCTGTTTGTGCCCTGCTTCTCGGAAACTGCCAGAACGTGCACTAAAGTTCTCGTACGAACCGGATAAACTACATCCTGTTAATTTTTTCCGAGATCTCAACGTAGGTAAATTGTCCTCATAATCTTGTCACAGTCATTTTTTACGTAATACTGCTGAACACAAATCTACTAAACTATTGATAAAGCATTCAGAACTATCTTGTTAAGTAACAGTCTAGGGTGTTAATATGTGAAAAGTCGTTCTAGACTTTGTTAACGAGGTTGCCAAACAGTTGATTGTACTTATGGTTTTTTCTCTGAAGATACCTATCCATATTTAGCATTCATCTGAGTGTACAGACTGAAGTGTTGTACCAATCATCTATTCTTGCTTTTCGTTTGCTTTTTGTCTGTTCATATGAGACCCAAACACTATCTGATTATCCATCCATGTCTGATGATCCATCACCATTCAGGTAATTGCTTATGTGATGAAAGAGCTGAACTTTGATTTGGAAACCGCGTTGGCGTTTGTCAAATGTCGTCGTCCTTGTGTGCAACCGAACCCTGGCTTTATGCGCGAGTTGCGTCTCTATCAAGGTATCCTTGAAGCCAGGTACGTACGTACGTGACAATGC
Organism: Paragonimus heterotremus; assembly: GCA_013368495.1. Taxonomy (NCBI): domain Eukaryota; kingdom Metazoa; phylum Platyhelminthes; class Trematoda; order Plagiorchiida; family Troglotrematidae; genus Paragonimus; species Paragonimus heterotremus. The sequence goes on from LUCH01001553.1 coordinate 25,427, forward strand.
CAATAAATTTTATTGTTAATTGGTTTCGGTAACTATGACCGAGCAGGAAGTTGTGTTTTCCAACTCACCGTACGGTAATGCGCTAGGTTACGTACGTGTACACATGCGTGCATAACCGCAAGGAGGGGGACAATAAGGAAGAGCTCACTAGTTGTTGAACTTTAGAAACCTGGTGTGGTTTTGCTAATCACTCGGATCCCCCATTGCTTCGGTCGTGTTCGTTCCGTTTGATTCGCCAATCGGGTGGTTGTGCCGAGACTGCGCAAACATTACGATTTAAATTGTGCTTTTTTTCCCCTACCTCCTGAGTGTATTTGTACATGTGTGTATGTTCAGGTGATTTGCTTACCAACTTGGTTGCTCACAGTTGTGGATGTGTGGCTAGGGTAGGGATTCTATTACGGTAGTGATGAGTTTTAGAATTCGTCAGTTGAACACCTCCTGTCTTGTGTAGTTTGATAATCTTTACGGCTGCTCCAGTTTAACAATAGACTGAACTCAAGCTTATCCCCATTGAGCAGGACCATATTTTACCGTATTGTTGTTACCATACCGTTTCTCACTCCAGCACGTCCTATGCAATTTTGTTAGTGAATCGCCTTATTCACCATTGACCCCGTCTGATGACAGACTGACAGAGCTCTGTGAGCACTACTCAACGTTTTCGGTGGCTAAATTAACATGAAGGGCGGTAACTTGTGTTCTTCTTCGGAATAGATGTGCTAGATGTTCAAGTTTTGCCTGCCCCAGGTGACGATGATTAATGAATGTACGCGGTACACTAACACCTCGCTACTTATGCTGCAGGCTGCTTAGAATACACTGTCTCTCTAAGTGGAGTGGCCAATTGTTTCATTTAGTTTTAGATCTACAATGGTTGTAGTAAGGTCCGAACCTACCCGGTTTAGTGGGAGTTGGAAAAAAGTAACCTGCTTCCCTTACACACCAGCCCTTTCGCCCGTGTGTTCAACCTAGTCAGCATGTTTTCTCTAGTTCACTAGTAACCGTCACAAGCCTGGTCAAAAGACACTGGAGCTGCGACGCCATTTACTACAACAGTGACATAGAATAACCCAAAATACATTGTGCAAAACAGGATCAAAATGGATTAAACCTGATTTAGCGAAGGAACTAGAGATGGTATGAACGCAAGCATATCGTTGACTGCAGCACACTGCCATTCCGAATAATATTTCTAACCGGCAGTCTGAATGATCATTAGATACCCAACCGACAGGCGATACCTGTCCACCTTAATCAACAGAATAGTCAACATCTTCCTCTGTCCTGAATCCGTCGTTGCTTGTAATAGTCGGCAAACTGTGCTACGTAGAAGTGAGGCGAGTCGAGTGTACGAAATGAGGGTCACACGTGGGCTCGTTGAGAAAAGGGCATTAGATGGGT
>LUCH01001553.1:28885-118147 GCA_013368495.1 Paragonimus heterotremus
CCACCAATCACAGTGGTTGGCGAAAGCTATTCTCGCTGTTAACTCATCGACAATGTTACGAACACAATAGATTATGTCACCCAGGCATGTGACGCTCTTCACAGTCTCAAATGGACTGCACACGATAGAGGGCATGTTAGCCAGTATGCCCTAGTCTTGAAGTGGTACTACTTTGCATTTTGAAGGTGCGAAGTGCATTCCACAGAGACCAGCTCGGTCATTGGCCTTGTCCAACATGGTCTGTATGCTTATGGGAGAGGGGATAAGCAAGACAATGTCATATGCATACTCCATGTCGGTCAGCTTAGGACCAGAAAGTGATTCGACACTGACCTCACTGGATTACTCAGGCACACCTTTTAGCTTATCACCCATGTCAAAACTGAACAAGAGGAGATAGATCAAGCCTCATCAGAGGTAACAGACATAAGAGACGGGTATCCTCAAACTCTCTCAGTGTGCTCGCTGATTGAATGTATAAGGGTGCACGTTCCTTGAGGATTTCTCCTCGAAGAAGACTATTTCTCTGAATGCAGTCGAGAGCCGCTGGCTTGTCTAGGAGAACCACGGTTGTCAGCTGCTTTTAGGATTTCAGATGTTTCATGATTTTTCACTGGTTAAAAATGTGGTCATTGCATTTTGAATGTTATGGGAATCCTGCCTGTTCTTCATGTATCTAGCTTGCCGTGGGTTTGGTAAGCCGTTGTAGCGTAGGGCACACAACGTACACTAGGTTGATGCGTCTGGTTGTCGCGAATTTCGGGATTTTTTTTGTATGCTAGACTAAGTGTTGATAAGTACCAATTATAAGGTACCTGTTCAGCTTCTGTGATCACTGAAATGGAGCGTTGCCATGTTTGATATCAACCCCTATTTATCGCCCTTGAATAGAGGAGGACAGAAATCCAGTGCAGATACGTGGTTACGTTTCATTGACTCAATTTCCTAGGCACTTTTGGCTTAAGATGGAAGGCCATCTCAAAACACCGTCATCTATATTGTTCGGTTGAGTCCAACCGAGCTGTTCCTCAAGGTGTTCAGCCTTCATGTGTCAACTCGATTGGTTGTTGATAATGAACAATCGTTTTCACATACATTCTCGCTTACACTGTCTCGACGGCCACCACTACTAGGATTCAGGGAAAGCAGCTTTCTCCTATTTCCGGACAAAATGACCTGTTTTAAGTCAGCTCGCATTTGAGTTCTCGAAGGTCGTTGTCATATCCAGTGCCAGACAGAATCCATCTACGCTTGCTAATGAAGTTAATCAATGTGACAGAAATCCGATACTGTTGCAATTGTACAGTTCCTTCAGAATATACTTTGTTTTGTTTCCAGTGTTCGTTGGGTTCATTCATCTGATTCGTACTGAACAGTTTATTCATCTGTATCTCCTGTTAGTGGTTCTTGACATTCCCTTCACTCGAATGTCAGTTTACTTCACAAGGTTGACGAAGGCGTCTTAGAAATATACCGTTTGTAGCGTCCGAACATTTATCCGTTGGAACGTATGCCGACATAATTAATACGCAGCACTTTTCTGTTTTGCTCAACTAGACTTTAACCGATGTACCGAGTCTGACGGCACACAAGCGTCTGTCCACTAAGATCAAATCGAAAACAGATCGCTCTGCGTTAGAACTCAATGCGATTCCTCCTCCATCTTCTTCACGAAATTCAGCTTCGACATTACCAGTGATTCTGAGGGAGGTGCGCTTAGATCGACAGTTATCTGAAGTTGAACTCAAGCAAATACCTGCGCTAGAATCACTGTTACTTATCCGATACAGGACACACATCAAGCTCCAGAGTATTTGCTGACCGACTTGTCGGAGAATGTACACATCGAAAGTGCCAAAGCTTACCAGCTTTCTTGGCTCTAGAAATCAATTACCTCGCGAAGTTGTGCTGATGGCAAAAAAAAATTGGGGTTCAAGTAGAACGAGAAAATCGTAGCTGTCAAATAATGTCATCGTCAGGGAAACGGCAACTTTTGACCCTTCTTGGTAATCGGTGCTGCAGAATCAGTGCTACAGTAATCAATGCTGCGGGTTGGTTTGAGATGTCCTACCAGAGGCTGTTGATTCAAGAGTCTGACTTACTAGTAAGAGGCTTGCCTGGTCCGATCATCATCATAGACAACAGTACATCAGTGGTTCATACTGATGCGTAACTGCCACACAGCCACGAAGGAAAAAAGCGAACCCTGTACAGAAAGAAGGAAGAAAAAAGAAAGGGACGCGGATGGGCCTAACTACTAATAATAGCTATGTTTGTATTCAAACACTCAGCATCAAGATGCGGTGAATAAGACGTTGTGCTATGCGCACAGACTGCACAATGTCGTTGTATCATCCTGATAGTGTTTCCTCCGTGTTGTATAGTATGTTGGCGATAACGTTCAACCGTTTGGCCATCATAATGCCTGTTTTTTGAGGTCAACTCTTCTAGCCTCCTTCATTATTCAGAAGGTAGCAGTGTCGCAGCTGTGTTGTACGCCCATAGCATCGTGCCTCACTACCTAAACACTTCCGCTCGGTCTATAGTGCGACACAATCCTGTGAGTATGACTACCTTTCATCTGCTTGTTCCCTTTTGACCTGTCTGATATGGCTGCACCTGGAAGGACTGAAGTCTTTGTCAGCATAAGCCTGTGAATTGATACAGTATGAAAACCTGATTACCATTCGGTTGATAAACTGCAGTCTGTTTGGTTTGTCCTTTTTGAACCGGTCGAATGCAACAATGGTTTGGTAGAGCGCCTGAACCTGAAGCTTGTCCTGCGCTCACAGTCCACTCCTAACTTAACGAATGCAACTTGCTAGTACCCGATGCAAACTGGTAGGCGACCATGTTGACCTGAGTACTTGTATGTTTAGGCTTAAGCGAAAAGTTATCGCATATCTTCGCGCCAAACTCGTTCATGTTTAGTCACAATTTGCTGATGCCCCTTGGTTTATGATGACGTGTACATATAAGGGTTGCTGAAACAACTTCAGTGTGTTTATGTGTATTTCGGTGTCCAGCAAGATCAAATGCGTGTATCTTGCTGTAAACAGTGTAGATCTGTCTCGCTGATCGAAGCTACTGACTCTTCTAGAAAGGGGGTGATGTCTTCTGGAGTTTAGCGTGGTTGTTCCCCATAATTTTATAGGTTAATGGGAAATCCCAAGAAACCAGGCCGAAGTGTTTGGTCCTTGTTCAGGAGACGACTGCGTATGAAGTTAAACACATTGCATCCTACATAAACTGGGCAGGTTGCTGTTTGTTCATTGGTCGTCTTAGTTATGCGAATTCCCGCCCAACATATCTTGTCTGTCAGGTTACATTCGTGACTTCTTTGTTTCCACACTATGATGTTCGGATGTTCTTTCACTTCGTGTAGCCTGTCGCACTAGGTAGTTTAGACATAAGGAGTTATGGTTTAAAATCTATCTCTAACCTAAAGTTTGTTTCGTAGTTGTGTAACGTTCGAGCGTCAGTATCATTCATTAGTGTATTGCTGTCAGCGTTGCTTTTGTTAACGTTGGTTGGTTTTTGCTCGCGGATGGGCTCAAGACTCGAGAGTTTTTTATGTAAACGTCAACGTTCGCATTCCTTCATAACGGATATGAACCCAACCGGAAGGTACAGGGGTTCGGGTCGCCGCTTATCACAACGGCGACATGGAATAACTTTAGAAAAAAGAAAAACAGCTAAAAAAAGATTAAACTGGATTTTAAAAAATAACCAAGCTAGGGAGCTATGTGGTGGGAATGTGAGTAGGCAGTTGACTGTGGCATACTGTCACCTCAGGTAACATTTCTAGCCCCAGCAATTTGAATGATCACAAAGATCCCAACCTACTCACAACACTCACTGGAACAATCAGGGAGATCGCCGGTTAACTTTACTTCCTAACTGGTGAAATTAAAGGTCTTCGTCAGTTCGATAAACTGGTGGATCTGCCAATGAGCTGAACGTTCCCTAGTTCTTCCAACCAGCTACCGAAACGAGTGTATCGTGATGGAAAGCTTGCATGTGTTAACAGATTCATTTATGGCCTTTGGATTCTGTCCTGTGCTATTGACAACTGACATGCAAGCGGTAATTATCCCCGAGTCTCTAACCACACTGGCTCATATTTTACCGTCGTGGGATCTACACACTCTCACTTCCGTGTATCCAAACTACACACTCATGCAATTTCCGTTGTCGCATTAGTCACAACGTATGTGGTGAATCGTTAACTTGACCGCCACATGTGCAATGTCTCAGGAAGGGTTTTCATACATGTGCTTGTGTGTATGCTTTTGTTCGTGTGCCCATCTATCGGTTAAGTTCACATGATCTTCATTCGGTTTCACCTTGTCACATGACAGTGATCTACACTCTTTTGTTTCATTGCAGTCAGCAGTTAGGTGCTTATCTGTGCATATATGTGTGTTTCGATTGCTCACGTTTATTGGATGTTAATCGGAATCGAGATAGTTACGCGGACACATCAGCTTCTAAAGCTGGGTTTTTTTATCGCCTCTGGTCCTAGTAACACCGTCGCGGTCAGTCACATCTTTTACCATCCAGCCTCAGTCTTCCCTTGTCCCTAGCTTAAACCTAGAATATGACTCAACATGCTTTCAACGTGCGCACTCTGAAGTATATGTCAACAGGCCACTCTTGCACGAACATTGGCCTCGTTAAATGTCGATGTTTGCTGTATTTCATAGACTGAAATCTAGGACAGTACTCAACTTATGGAACTAACGGCAACCACACTGTCCACGTGATACTGGTTGTACATTTCAGGTGACTCCAGGGCCGCTGCCACATTGATAGACTGGATTCCATATAGATTGAACATCACCCACAATTGATTGCAGCTGTCGCACTGCTGATGAGCTCTAATTAGAGCGAAACTCGAGTCTAGTGCTTCAAGAGGGACCAATTGGAAAGTTTATGGGAATGCGACAGCTGCAATCAGTTGTGAGTGACATTTGTTGTATATGAAAACCAGACATCTCCTACCACTCATCAGATTGGATTCCTGTTGGCAGTAGAGTTTGTGCTGTCCACTGTAGACGCAGAACTTTCAGAAATCTTTTCGTTGTGTCTGCTTATGCTCTAACTGAATTTAGTGACACCGGTATCAAGGACGCCTTTTAATCGGATCTGGCCACTCTCGTTTGGTCGATACGTGGTTCTTATATGGTCGTTGTGGTCGAAGATATGAACGCCCAGCTCGGCCACCTTGGTGAGACCGAGTCTTGTTTTGGTGGTTGGTTTTGGGATAGCATCATATCGCTCGAATAATGGCGAGTGGCTGTTGCACCTATGCGCTGGTTTAATTCAGGACTGTAGTTCTTACTGGAGCATATATTTGGATTCAGTTCATGCGTTGCTACGTTGCCGTTTTGTTCTTACCTTTGTTGGGCAACAGCCTCAGCGGCTGTCTGTGGAGAAACTGGCTATACCGTCAATGAAGCATAAGTATCAAACTGGCCTAGGAGCAAGCTTAGCAGTTTTCACCCTGAAGATCCTAATAGCTGCTGAACCCAAATCTCACAGGCAGATACTGTAGTATGCGGTAAAGTGATTCGTGGATTAAAGAAGCACTGGATCTTAGAAAAAACCTTGGAGATTATGATGCCAGATGGAACAGGTTTAGAAGAGATATCTGTAGGAAGCTGAAGCTTAACCTGATCGCCGATCGTGAGGTTTGGCTAATGGAGATAGTTGATGAAATTGGAACCACTTTTATTTCAGAGAACGCTGGCAGACTCTTCAGTTATCCGTGCAACTGGTCCCAGGCGACTGTCTGTCAATGAAGCTATCAGCGGAGGAAATAACACACATTTATTATAGGTCTAGAAGGATGGAACGCTGGCGGAACACTGAGGACCAATTTAGCTGGTCTATTGCTTTTACTGTGTTACCGCCACCGACTTTCAAAGTAGTATACTGGCCGATAGAGTCAGGACCACCCACTGAAACTGAGGTCCGCAATTACATTTCGGTTCTCAATCGCAACAGGACTGCTAACCCAGGTGACCTTTTGCCCGCACTTCTCAAAGAATGTGGGGAGGCTTTAGTAGAGGCCTTGACTCAGCTGTTTCCACTGTTGTTGATGACGAAGAACATCTCTGTTTACTGGGGTCATTTGGTAATTCCCGTATGCAAGAAAGGAGTCCGGGGCTCTTGCGAAAACCATAAGGTAATTAGTTTGACCCCAGTGATTACTGGATCTCTGGCATCCATCATATTTCGTCGATTTATTCAACTTCGGGAGGTAAGCATTTGGAAGAAGAACAGGTTGGGTTCGGTCTTGGACGAGGATGTATTTATCACATGTTTACTCTCCGCTAATTTCTGGACTAGCGTCATATGTACTGCCGGCCAACAAGTATCTTATTTCTCGATTGCACAGATGCGTTGGATTCAGTGAATCGATCGATCTGCACTTTCGGAGTCTCTTGAATGCAGGAATGTACCGAACATGTATATGAACAAACTGGCTGTACTATACTCCCACACGTCAACTCAAATTAGGGTTTGCGGTAGGCTATCTGACAGTTTCAGCACCAAGAGCAGCATTTATCAATGCTATCCACTTTCAGCATTTTCGTTTAATTTTTTGATCGACAAACTAATGAAAAGCTATCTGCTGCACTCACAGGATCCAGAGGTGGACCTCCTGTTTGGTGGAAGACTATCTGATCTTGATTATGCTGACGACAAGATGTTGCTGTTTGACAAATTTGAACCAGCATAAACAATCCTGGCCACTATTTTGCACTCTGCTGAACATTTCGGAATGCGTTTTGTAGCTTCAAAGTTCAAAATGATTCCTCAAGATTGCTGTGATTACGTAAATTTGATGTTGAATAATGAAGTTATGGAAGTTGTTGACCGGTTCGTGTACTGTACCAGTGGCGGCGGAGGTGTAGAGGATGAAGCAAAAACACGTATCCCTAAGGCTAAGGAGGTACTCACTAATCTAGGGTACTTTTGGAAATAGACGAGTATATCTCTGAATCTAAAGGGCGGCATATATAAGGCGACAGTGAGGTCTGTATTGCTTTATATCAGCGAAACTTGGCGGTTCAGGTTAGTAGACGTGAACCGTCTTCAGTTATTCGACCGTCATGGTCTGCGTTTGATCGCTCACATCGAACGGCACCAACGAATAAGCAACGAATAGGTTAGGAAGCGGGTATTTGGTTACGACTGTCAAGCGGGTTGTTTTGTTCAGTCTTTAAGTTTGTGTATTAATAATGTCAGTTAGTCGTCTGCCACACTAAACACTTTTTGCCGATGCTGTAGACGACTGGCTTAAGGTACACTGTAGATAGATGATGACCTGACCCGTTTACCAGTGGGTTGGCCACTGTAGGTCAGCTCCTGTCCTGTACTTAGGCCTCATTGAGTCTCATTGAGTCGGTAGCTGGAGTCCTAGATGAGATCGTGACTGATCAACCTCAGTGACGTGAACATTGTGGTCGCTTGGCCGAGTTGCCTGTGACATAAATACATTGTATGATGCAGATGACGCCTCACTTCCACATGTAGCTCGGTTGTTTGTTTACAAGGTATAAACATCTTGTCATTGAGTGTTTGAATATAGATGTAGCTATTTTTAGAAGTTAGATTACCCCCCCCCGTTTAATTTTTCTTATTGCCTAAGTTTTCACTTTTTTTTCAAGTTTGTATGGCGATCAAGCTGAACAACATTAACACCAGATGTATTATTGAATCCTCACGTATAACTCCTCTGCGGCTATGTAGGTAACCATTAGCCTCCTGTTTGTCACTGTCTATCTTCCCCTCTCAGCTCTGTATAACTTTGTTTAGATGTATAAAATTAATTACATGCCTATATGTGATTATATTGTACAATAATTTACTCCGTGGAACATTGCAAGCTTTTTATCATCTCGTTGTCTGATTCAAGTTCGATAAAAGAACAATGGTTGAAGGATACTTCGCGTGCGCGCGCACGAGCTTAATTATCAATTATTTAGAAGACTTAAGGATTCTTAAAATGGAGTATTGTAACTTGTTTAGTGATGGCGGACTAATAGAAATGAGTGCCGGTATCTCTAATAATGTAAATTTTCTGTTGGTTTCATAAAATCCTCTGACTCTATTCTTATATTTCAATTTTTATGCATGTGGACCTGTTTATACACGTCCTTTTTCAGGGTTGTTACATTTTACTTCACGGGTAGGAATTTTCGGACTGGTACCATTGACAACAGCTAGTTCCGGACGGTGACGTATTTTCACGAGACAGCATTTACTTGTTTGTAGCGTTGACTGTCCCAAAGGATAGCCATATGCGGTGCCGATGTAGATCGAATTAGTTATCGCCAATTGTACCGATTACAATGATTAGGCTTTGTCCTACTTTGGCCTTCAGCTTGTAATTTGCTATTATATGTACTATCATATGAAAAGGATTGATTCAAGCAGTCGGTACAGTCGAAGTGCGAATCTGCATGTGCATTCTCTTCTCCTCACTGTTAACTGCTTTTCAGTTTTCAGACCTTGCGATCCGTTGCAGTTGCTTGTTTGAACAGCCTTAATCATTCCCGATGTTAGGATTGCAAAAGATTGTAAGAAATATTCTGACATTACTAGTGGATAGGAACACCAACGTGAACTAACCGTTAGGCGTCAGACCATTTCGATATTTGCTAATTTAACTCTCATATAAGTTACGTGTACAAACCTGTTCTCTTTAGATATCTGTAATAACCAAGTGAATTACTGCTTCATGTCTCATGAAACCACTTCAGTTCATCAACATGTTTCTGACTCTATAAAGAAATTCACATTTTAGCTCTAATCGGCACAAACCCATCTTCTGTGGTGAGACCGTTGAGAGTCCTTTGGCCAACTCACGCTCGGCTCTGCCCAGTGCGAACACATCAACGGAAGCCCCCACTGACACGAAGACCGAAGATCTGTCAATCCCCGGGCGGATTGATTCAATTCATTCTGTTCATGGCACAGAGGACTGCTGTTCGATCTCTGCGCGAAGTACACCCACACCACAGAATGACTCTCCATCCGTGGACACAAACGAGCTTACAGCAGCTGAGGCGCTGGATTTGGAATCTGAGTTATTTATTTATAAGTCACAACCTGGCGATCGAACTGGCGCTCAGACTGAGTCTAAATTGCCATGCTCGACCTCGGTGCCTACACGGTCTTCTGCCCAACAGTCTTGTACGGACAATCCGTTGATTAACGGTGTTGGCCCCCAAGTTGTGTGGGACCTGAATGCCGACGATGACTACAAGTCGTCCAAAGGTCAGCTACCGGCTAGGAGTTTTTGAAAAACAACCTGACTATTTTTTACGAATGACTTTTGGTTTAGTTTCATGTGAACTGGAGAAATTTCTAAGTTTGTTTAACAGCTCATCTTCATGAGTTAGACTGATGCACTACTTTTTCACTTATCAGCCTTCGTTGCTGTTCTTGTTCTATTTATTGAACCCGTCGATTGATGGTAAATCTTCCGTTTATGGGTGCATACATTATTCTCAATGGCAATGTTGTTGAAAATGCGGATATCAGTATGGATAGTTTCTCACAATCTACATGTAGTACGTTATCGCTAAATTGAATTAAATCTTGGTCTCTACCAAGCGGTTGTAAATTGTTTGTCCCATTCCTTTTAATCAGCTGTAGTTTTGCTTCTCAACTTGCCCCTTGTGGGGACTTTTCATTTCATCTCTGTCTACTCATTCATTTTACTCTGGGAGTAATCGGTGCATACCAGTTCGGATACACCCTGTCACAGTCATTTGAATAAATGCTGGAAATTCCTCTTTGTATTGAACTGATCACAACGTCGATCGCTATTACCACAAACGTCGCTTGTCCTGAAAAGTTGTTCATCTCTGATCGTCGCTTACAACACGTCCTCAGCCTGTCTTGACACCGGTTTCGGATTGCACAGAGCTGGTTTCTTTGTTTAACTTATCACGTAAGATGTATACTCGTTTTCTATCGTGGTTTCTGACTGACGGACGCTGAAGGTTGCGATTAATTTCTGTCTGTACTCCCCCCTTTTCGATTCGTGGCATACTACTCATTAACGGTGCAACAAGCTTACGCGGTTTTCACGTATTTAAGTGTTGGGTGGAAGTTTTCTCAATAGTTGCCACTGTATGATTTCTTGCCTCACATGTGAGATGGCATCGTTCTGCGATCAGTGGCATGCATTCATCCACAATTACTAGCCCTTCTAGGTCGTCTTGTTCGTTTCTGGTTTACTTTTGGGTAGATTTTATCTCGTAAAGTTTCTTGGTACGGTTGAGGTGAAGGGTCTTTCAGGGTGAAATGCTTCCTGGTCTGACTGGGGGCCGTTTATGTACCCTCAGTACTCCAGCGTAAATCGACCGCCACCATAGAATACGAAATTCGGTTACCTTACGGTCGACGCTGCCGAAGGAATCGTTAGTTTTTTCCATCTGTGGACGATTATTTTTAGTGGGGTATATTGTGGAAAGAACAATGAAGATGCTACAGCTATATTATATTGTCACTTTATTCTGCCCTTATCACATAGCCATCAAGCGTTAGTGGCTTAGCGGCCCTCTGAGCGAGACTGCGATCAGACGATCGATAATCTTTCACAACAAGTGAATGTTTCTTTTCAGTTCAGATACTTTTGTTTTTCTCATCAACTGAGTTGCTGTCATCTACTGGAGTTTGTTCCCTCTTGGTTCTATTCCCTTGATCATCTAAACAGTTTGCAATGTGACTGATATCAGCATCCAAGAGATGAATCCTAGTACGTCTACCAAATCGTTAATATTCCCAGTCATTCGATAGATCGTACAAGCGTTGACATGGATGTATAATTATCCTTTCACATTGAACGCCTACATTCCGTCGACGTATTATTTCATCTCCATAACTCGCGACATTTAGTACCGCCTTTGACCATTCTTGAAGCAGTCTTCTATATGTCTCAGTAACTTCCTGGTTTTGTTTAAATGAATAGCTTATATTCTCTTTTGATCCGGAGCACATTTGGCTAGTTTGACCTGACATGGTTTGCTTGCAAGCAAGTTGAAAGTACTGTTCTTCACTCGGAAGTCTATGATGCTGGTGTCTGTTGTGCGATATTAGTATGATCACAATACTGAATGAAGTATGCGTAAGTTCCTATTGTGTTTGATCCTCCTTTTGTGCAGGGCGATCAGAGTATACTGGCGACAGCTTTTCGTTCTCGCTAAACGATATAACGAGATTCACCGAAACCTTGACCTTATAGTGGCTGACGAGAACTAATTCGAGGCTCAAGTTGAACTAAACGCGAGCTGAGAGCAGGCCCGCTAAAGTGTCCAGTAGATGTGGATCGTTATTGTGCACTCCTCCTTTGGCTGACTGCGGTCGTTTTGTGTTCTGATAAGGTTTAGACAGGTAATCGGGATTGTGACTCCCAGATTTCACTAAGTTTACAACGGCATAGTTTAACCAGAAACACAACGCCAACTCCGAAAAAATGTGTTACGATGGTGGTCTCTGAGAGGGAGCCTCGCTTTGAAAAAGCGGCCTTTTTATACTGTTTCTCTTAAAATGTGTTCCGTTTCTGCAAGAGAGGTCGCTTTAGGAGAAGCGTTTTGTGTATGGGTCGGATGGGTTGAGCCGTTCAAACCTAACGGGGAGCTGTCGGTAGGATAGTTGAGTTCCGGTTTCTCGCCGTTTAGTATTCGACGTCCTTGCTGAATAGTTGGAGCCGTAATCATTTGTGGGTTTTAAGTTTTCTTCGAGCTCGGTACGGTTGACGCCCCTTTTTTTCAAGAGCCGTCCGCGTAACGAATGTCCCAGTTGCTCCGTCGTTCACTTTCGTTTGTCTTGTCTCAGTTGAGAAGATTCTTGGTATCACTGTTGGCACTGATTTAGAGCATTGCAACTGTGATTAGACAGTTGATAGACGTACGCAATTAGGTGTCGTACTCACTTCGATAGGATTTTCAGTTCACCTCTAGGCTCAATAATTTCACTAGGAAAGTTTGCATAATTTGATCCTTGACAAATTATAGATGGTCTGTGAGTACACCCGCCGCACAGAGTATCTGTTTTTGTTATAGTTTCCAATGAATGCACGTGATGTTAATTCATTCTCTTAGGTGATATATTGTAAGCAGGATTTATGGTTGTTTGACTAATTGTGATTGGCTTCCTCATGATCAATAATTTTGCGACTCCATCGGTCTTCGTGTAACTCCCAGTTGATCGGGCAGCCACTGTGTTGGCGGAAAACCACCATTGTCTCCGACAGTGGCATCCTGATCTGGCGGAGAACATCAACCGAGGCGACGTCGGCCTGATCACACGAGTCCTGGTGAAATCGACGCAGTCTGTTGTACACTTTGCTGATGTGAATTTAGCAGTATCCATCCCGCTGGAACAGGCGATCGAAGAAGCAGAATGTCCTAAACCCGTCCAACCAGTCCTGGTCACTCTAGACTGTCCGGACATGTATGCGACAGTTTTGGACGCCTGCATCATCACTCATGTCGATCTTCCACTCCTCTCGAGGCCTGTCGTATCACAGCCGCTCTTAATGTACACCAGTGTAGAACGACATCTGAACACAACGGAAATTTCAGAACCACTGTCGTCCACTCTCCCTGTGTCCAGTGAAAGTTTGGACTCGTTGCTCACCCCGCAGGTCGTCCGGCCATCATACGTACTCAGGATGGTGTGCAAACTAACCGGTTAGTTTCGCACCGAATTGTGGCTTTTATCCCAATTTTTTTGGGTTACATTAAGTCCGCTAACTTCAGTTAGTCGCAATTTAACCATTCAGAACATTCTAACAACTACTGGAGTCATCAATCGTGAATTCCTTACTGGTAATGACCACTAGTCTCTCTCAAATGTGGAAGCAAACTCATTTTCATCTACACCCTGGAATAAAAGTGGATCTTTTCACTTGAAACTAGTTCGAGTTACCTTTCACCGTTAACTAGTAAATTTAGATTTGCCTGATTACTTCAGACCGCTTTTTGGCACACAAGTGAAATGCTTTCACCAGAAAGCACCGTGGTTCCCAAGTCCACCGATGACACCATTTTCACTGTCTTTTTTTGACACTTCCAACTTAGTATTTTTGCAGTGTGATTTACTTGGTTTGCTCCTGTGGCAAAACACTGGTAACCTGGTTCTGACTATGTCAAAGTTTATAAATATTTCGCCTCCACCTGCTAATGTCAGAGAGTCGGTATCAACATTTCATCAGTCGACGTTAATTACTCAGGCTATATCCATTCTTACTCAACTACCATTCAAATTCTTGCTATTGGCTTCATGCTACAACATGCATTAGTCTTGCAATATCTGTGCAGTCTTCCACAAAAACGTTGAGCTACATGTAGCGATAAACCAACAATTCCAACTAATCGAAACAAGATTGAATCACAAGGTCACGGTACTACTGACGAAATTGTCAAAGCGAATATGTAGACAACCCCAGCAGTTTCGATGCACAGATCATATCCAGGAAATGGATTACAATTTGGTACCGAACAAGCTAGAGCTGAACTGTGATTACATTATATGATATTAATACCCAACAGAGTTCTTTGAAACAGTGAAGAGGTTGAAAACAACGGTACTGAACCTAGTTTCGAAAAGGTGATGCACACATCACTCAAGCAGAGTACAACAGTAGGTTGTTGGCTATTCGCACAACCATCTAAGTGACGCGATAAGACGAAAGCACCTGGGTCAAGTTCCAAGCAGCGGTCAGAACCAGAAGGGATAGAATATACAGGGGTAAACACTTGAGAGGGATAGGGTTTGGTCGGATTTTCACATTATTGAACTTGAAATGTCAATACACTATCATTTATGTTTCTTACCAATCAGGAAACACTGGCTATTGGGCTATTCTTTTCCATTTAGGGTCTCACCCAGGTGTCGGGTTATTGATGAACGAGAGAGCAATATACAGCGTATATGTGTATGTGCTCGTTCTTGCTCCGTAGATAAAGGACATTGCTCATTCCTGTGGAAAATGTATATAATATACTCACGGTGTTCGACCATCGTTGTATCCGCCAGGTGGCCTATATCAAGCGGACCGACCTTGTAAACAGCCTCCCAGTTCGTCGGCGCATATCCATTGAGATCTGCAAGACTGCACAGTCTAAGTTGGCTGAATGAAGTGTTTCGTACACTGGTTGGGCGCCTTTCTCACTCCGCATCGTTCAATGCGGCTTCTGATGGTTAGAGAAAAACTCAAACCGAACAGTCGATGACGTGATCACCGGCTGTGAAAGCCTTAGTTGTCCCATTGGACAATTTTTCTGGTTGTAGAGTGCTTAACCATACACATTGCTGATTTGAAACGTTCTGCGACATGACAGTCTGTTGCATTCTGTTATGGACTTGCATCAGTGGGATGGTTGAGTCCTCTTCGTTTTTCGAATTTTCTCTTCGTTTATTTGTGTTCGTTAATTATCCATCTCGTGGACTACTTTCAGTTTCAGCGGTAGCTCGAATCATTACTGGGCTACACGACTCAACAGTGATTATGTGTTTGTGTATGTATATACATAAGATACGCCTCAAAGAAATTATTTTCCATACACTACACCGGATTGCTATTAATCTGAATGTCTACAGTTATTCTATCGTATGTTTATTATTTTCGTTTCAACCATCAGTATATGAAAATTCGTTTTTGACAAAACTGAAACAAGTTTAAATTATTTGGAACACTCGTAAATCACGAGCATTTCTCTTATGGAATGAAAACTACACCTGCCGAGAAAGTCAACCGATTGACAACGGTTAATTACTTAAGATGATGCATTCGCTAACAAACAAGTAACGCCCACGCTATGAGCTAAAAATCGAACATGCATTTTCATGCTTTGCAGCAATGATTTAACGCAGCTGAAATAAAGGTTCTCGCGTTTGCATCAATATGTCTGAGCTTACGGCAGATCGCACTGCTATGACACAGATCAAACAGTGCCGCACACAGCTAGTGAACATCACATCAAAATAACATTGCTAATAAAGTAGGAATCCAAATGTTTCATCATGTTGAGCTAATCAGTTTCGTCATCAGATCGGTTTCTGACAAAATCTCCAGCCTCAAGGAAATCAATGCAGTGCTTAGGCTGAAGATTTTGTCAAGGAATGTACAGTCGGTACTACAGGGAACCTATTTAGTAGTTTACAGACTGTTGAGTAGAATGACTTCGCTGACTCAGAACCGACTCCAACAATCAAGTGTAACATTTTTTAACTCACAGTTTTATACTGTTACATTAATTCGTCTTGTAAGCTTCCGCATTTTTTTTTTGTAGCCAAGGTTAAAAGTATGCAACTCGGCTGAAGTCAAAAGTTTTTACGCAAAACGAACACCATTACGTTCGATTCATTTGTGCCGACTTGATGTTTGGTCATTTTTGCTACTATGTTTAGAGGTCACAAACTCCTCAAAGTCGCTTTATTCTCAAAGGCCTTTCTCCTTGGGAAATTTATCAGGAGGGCGAAAAAAGTGGTAATCTTCGGTAGGAGATGTGCTAACTCTGGTAGATGAGGTAATGTTTTAGCATCCATCTGGAACAATTTTTGGAAGGTTGTTTTTTTTTTGCAACCGGTAGTTGCACAATTATTTGGGTCTTTCCTCTTGATTGGCATTTTGTTTGACTTCAGCAGGATTTGGTAAATGAATTCCACTTCATTGTTACACTCGATCTTGGAAAGCCACTGGGTATTAATATGGCAGTGGATCACCCAACGCTGTTTGTGGTCTTCGGGTGTAGGTCATCTTCTGGGGCTATCCATTTATGTAGAGCCTTCATGCAAACTTCCTTTACATTGTACAAAATCAGTTTTCCATCGTAAAATGCTCATGCTCATTTTGCAATGGTAGTGAAGCGCACTTCTCTTGTAAAATCTTTTTTTTTCGAATCTCCATCAATTCATGCTTTGTCTCTCTTTCTTTGCCCTCTGCTGATTCCACATGATATTGAACGAACGGCTAATTGCTTGCGCTAAACTCACGCCGGTTCTCATTAGGATGTACTTCCAAGAGTTCTCTTAGGCGACTATTTAGCGTAATTGCGATTTTCGCACAACGTGATGCATCAATGCGGTTCACGTGCCCGAACTTGCAGCTTGTAAACCAGTATTCAGCTATCCTCTTTTCGACACATGTGCCGATAATCTGGTTTCATGTCGGAGTTTGAAGTTTGAATACATGTAGTGGAAAATTATGTCTTCCTATGTCTCACTGCATGGTTATGATACACAGAAAGTGTCAAACTTAATTGCTTTTTGTACTTCTTTTCAAAATGGCTTGACTGGAAAGTCTATGGGAATGCGACAGCTGTGATCAATTGTACGTGATGTTCAACTTGAAATCTTTTGCATTCTGCTTGAGTTTAGAAGAAACGTGCTGTTACAGTGATCGGTACCATATATGCTATCTTTCCAGCTACTTCCGAACAACGCCTAATGGCAGAGCTTTAACATCGACCATTACGACACGTGTTGAAGCGTTCACTTTTAACGTCGAAAGAACATCATTTCAGGTGGCTCAGTTGCCGGGAATTACTTCCGAAGGGTCGAACTTGTTTCTGACAATCTAGGTAACTCTGAACGATCACTGGTGGTTAGAGATGCGTTTCAGTTAGCTGACAGTTGAGCCGAAATTGAAATCCGTCAGCTTATATTAGTATACTAGGCGTCTTATTTTTATGTTCGTTGAGGCTTAAGTTCAGGGAAGTGCGGTTTTCCGACAAGACAGCACAGCAGTACATTTTTTTACATCTTGTCAAGAGCACGATTGATTTTTCAAATTGTTGTAATGATTTGTGAATTCCAATGGCCCGCTGGCTCTGCAAACAGACCGAAACGGTACTTCAAAATGTGTTCTGAGGACAGAATGAGGCAACACAAGTCCTGTTGTTTGCTCTCAGTGCTTTTCTGTAACATGTCGAGGTATTGAAGTTGTGTTTTTAAGAATCCACGGACCATATCTTACTGGTTTTCTTCGAGCGACCAGCCTACTTAACTTTTCCGGTCTTTTTGTCACAGCCATTCTTGATATGGTGGTGATTAAAACGAGTATGAGAGATCTAATATTTTTTTGAATAATGATCTTTCGAGGTAATAGTGTACAAAACGTTGTTAGTCTGCTAATGAGCTTACCTAAAATGATTTCGACTCCCTATTGTTTTTAAATCACGAGACATGTTTTACCGTTGTCATGGCTAAATCTCATTGGAAGACGTTTGAACTGTCTGCAGACAAATTTCTCAACTACAGTGGTCATTCCTAGACCTTCCCCAATTTTTTTTATCCAGGTCTATGTACAAATTTCTACTTGTTCACATCCAAGGCTACATTTTTTCTAAAGATTGTCCTTTATGTAACCACGGTTGGTATGAGTGGTTGCATAATAAAAGAATCTTCTTTATCACCTTATTTTTCTTCCATTGATTTCAAGATATTGCATTTCCATTTGACCAATTCAACTCACAATTTGTTTTCTTTTTCAATTTTTTCTCACTGAAAATGTGATGGATGGCTAGAAGGTCGTCTTTCAGGCCGTTCAGGGAATTTCCTTGATTTGACATTCGACGTTTATCTAACGCACGCCATACGTCTGCAAGTGTTTACCAACGACAATAGTTTATTTCATTCAATAGTGTGACTTAATAACCTGTGGTTGATTAGATGAACACGGTACTGCGCGCCGCGATAATCCCTCATTATGTTGTCGGGTAACTTATATCCGAAGTTCGTCGTAGCTGCAGTGACAAAATTTGCCGCTGTTCTTTATGCCACATAAACCTTTTTACGTCTGTGTACACTTCTGGCGGCGAGCAAGATGCTCTGACTCGGAGTGCTGTTCATTACGATAGTTACCAGATAATGTGTTTGTGGTGAAAATTAAATTAAATGGCAGAACTAGCAGTCATATGGATGTTTAGACGCTACTTATCCCGCTATTCAGTTATCTCATAGATTTTGGGTTCAGAGGTCCGTAACCGTGAATAGGTTGTGTTGACTACTTTTGCGATAGTCACTTAACAAAAAGCAATCGATTATTTGATCATCTTAACTGATTACGTCACACTCCGAAAGTATGAATATGTTACACTAGTCTCTGTGTGTTGCTTAGCCTTAAACACCAGGGAGTGTTTCAGGTGAAAATATGTATACCTTATTCGCGTAAACTGAGCTGCGTCTGTTGATTTGTGCAATTCCCGTGACTCAGTGTGTTTGAGCTGTCTATTCAAGTTGCATATGCAATCTTCACATGTTTGGATTATGGATAACTAGACTGCAATGGTACAGTACAATATCATATCAGATTTGCCCCGTCTCAATTGGTGAATTAGTTTTTGCTACGTGTTATCAGCACCAGCATTTTTGTAAGTTGTTCACACTTGTGGTTAACTGCCACTGTAGCCGTGGAAAAAAGCCAGCCCTAGATTAAAAATACAAATGAGAGGGATAGGGTTTGCCACCCGTGAATTCTCTGTTCATTCCTAATTACTCAAAGTCAGACAGGCAACTGAATTACAGGCAAGAGTATGGCGACATCGTCTAAGCAGCTTCCTTATGATTTCATTGATTTCATACAGCACCTATTCTGTTTAGTCACATGAGTGCATGTTAAAGATACGGTAAACTCAACTCTGAGAACAAGAATCTAATATCAGAGTTAAAGTATCTCTTTTCACTCCTTCAAGGGTCTTTTCCCGCCTTCACATTGTTATTAAATTCACAATTACATACTGATAGAGCACAATTTTTTGTGATCTTGCCGGGGCGAAGGCTGAGGCGAACGTCTATTTTTTGTTGACCGTGGTCTTCCTGTGTTGTCTTGTCTTGTTCCGTCACATTGACAGCGCATAAATGTTCAAAATATTTAGTCTGTGATATTTGTTTCTAATGCTGGTAGTCACCATCTCCACAGTCTGTCACCCATTTCGTCCTCAGTAACCGCGTTCACCCATTTTAATGCCTAATTTCATTCATCATCATCATCAGACAGCAGTACATCAGTGGTTCACATTGATGCTTAACTGCTACATTTCATTCATCTGATGACGTTATAGTTTCAACTTCAGTGTTTATTATTCTGGCAACAATGTATTGGTTATCTTTAGACATGTGTATGTGCTTGAGAAATTTAAAACACTGCGTTCCCTTGATCCAGTTCACCAGTAACGATAGAAGATGTACGTCGCAAGATGTTAACATCTCGTTTACTGATGAGTATTGATGAGTAGCAGGGGATTTTGATTTTCATATAGATTGAACATCACACAATTGATCGCAGCTGTCGTTTATTCTGTTCAGTTACGAACGTAAAACATTGGAATATATAGGTCATGGGGATAGCAACAACAACAGAAACAATCAACGATTGGGTTTACACAAAACAATGGCGCAACAAGCAATGGCAACAGAACGAGTGAGATGAAATCCGACCTCATCCGTAGCACAGCACATCATGGAAACAGGTCACGTTGTTGACCCCACCGATTCGTTTCAAGTGTTCTTGCGTAATCAGAACCCGAAGTTGCTTGCTTTCTCCGAAGCTATGCTAATCAGTACTCGCCGTCCTGTCTTGTGTGTGCATAGACTGTTGACTCATGCAGTTTGTCTGCCTTGGAACTGATAACAGTCCCTGTTTTGTGTAAACCCAATCGTTGATTGTTTCTATTGTTGTTGCTAACCGCATGTCCTTTATATTCCAATGTTTTGCGTTCGTGACTGAAGAGAGTAAACGAAACATTAACATCTCGCGACGTATGTCTTCTCTTCGTTAGTGATGATATATATATGCGTTTGTTCGCAACTTATCTTTGGTTTAACCTTGTCAATGATTTTTCATTTTCGTAAGGTTGTTCGATTTTTTGTATCCCGGTCGCGTCTTTCCTGCTTCTCCCTGTAGAATCTGGCCTAAGTAGACCTTCATTAACATACACTAAAGTGAACTGCCGTTCATCAATCACAACTCCATCTGGTACATCTACGAGGTCTTCATTGGACCAGTCTTCTTTTCGACGCATTACATATCCGTCCTATTTCATCCGATCCTCGGGTACTGTAAACAACCTGGATTCGGGCACTGTGCCAAAACGTCCGATCTCTCCGATTCCACATGGCACAGATCGCGTATACCGGGGTACCACAGTTATCGTTCCATCAAGTTCGTCCACTGTTGGCGCCATCAGCTTATGTGACCCAAACACTTTGGATCGACTCACCAGTGGATCAGATTTTAGCTCAGAGCAACAACAACCCACTCGCACATACTCACCATTGGCACATCCTTTCCGATCTCTCCGGAGCCCTAGTGGCACCACAGCTTCCTCCATAAGTCCCGTCGTCAATCGATCCCAATCGACTCGTTCCGGCACAATGTCACTGTCCCTGTCGTCCCGATTGCGGCCGGACGATAGTTGGATCGTTTGTCCTCCATCAACGACAAATTCACATCTTTCAGCTAAGACAAACGATGATATTGAATCGACCCACTGTCTGCGTCCTATGTTGGCCGTACTTAACACTCCGTGCTTGAACAAAAGTTTCCCTCAGAGTGTACAACAGAGACCTGACGAACTCCTATCATCCTTGGACAACATGGTTCCCGAACTCACAGTACAGGCGGCGGGATCCGATCAACTAGTTCAGGTCCCGTTGAATGAGTCTAGTTTGGTTACTAGCAAGTCCTGTCCGTTGTTCACCGAAATTAGTCAGTGTGACTGTCCCAGTTTAGGTAAGTCAACATATCAATAAGCATTAGCTAAGGTTGTCATGATACCGATATTGCGATCGAAATCAGTTCATATGTAAAATAGGTTTATACAACTTGGTGTCTGAGTTTTCAGTTACATCTGCTCTTCCAGTTAACTGAGAAGGTGCTTATGTATATGAATAACAAAAAATTGGTTTGAGAAAACTAAGCTCTAGGTTCCACAAGTTAGTGTTTTTCAAAGCCCTCGACAACGATCAGTTTATCGCAGGAGTAACTGAGAGACAACTGATATCCCGCGTACAAACTCCCGAAAGGTTTGTAAAAGAGGCAATTCACTGATTGCGTATGGTGTGTGGTGAGGGAATTTGTCGCGAGTCGTAAAGTGTTCTTATCATATGGACTGAATCAAAACGGATACGGAAGTGTCCCTGTGTTCTGATAAAAACTTGATTGAATGGCATCTATTTTGTTAAGTAGTTGTCAAAGGCGATCGGGGAGCAACAACGCCAATTGAAAAGAAAATAACAATGAACAGAATTTTCAGTTAACCGTAAAGACTATTGAAGAATAGTAACATAAGTTGTGTGTTTGGTGGTCAGAGTTCACCGGAAGCACGCGACCGTTTTCATGGTATGCACAACTGACTTGCAAATGAGTTGATATCCACACATTTCAGTATATGCCGTCCATTCTAGTAGGATGTGTCTTCGAGGTTCGCCGAGTAAACATACCTGTTGAGTGGCAACAACCACCGAACTGGTCACGCGCTTCCAGCGAACTTTTACCGTCAAAAACACTACGTATGCTGCCATACGTCATAAAATTATAGTGTCATCGGGATGCTTGGGACAGACTAAGTTTTTTTTGTATCGTCCCAGTTAGTGCTTTTAACGTCAGTGCTGTTCCATGAACTCCAACGAGTCTGAGATAAACGGCATAACCAACTTGCAAACAAGTTAGTAACTACAGATGTATGGAAGGACTTTAAACGTCAGACAACTGTAGGGTAACGGAACAGAGCACCTTTTCGTGAGTAGACTAATTCATAAGATAAAGTATCTTATTTATGAATGAAATTTGCATCGTGAACTTTTGAGGTATGCATTGATTAGTTTTTTTTTAGAGGAATATCAACGTACTAACTGAGTGTTGGTGCTTTAAACTTTGTTATTTTTCAGTTATTTCAGTTTGCATAATCTACAACAACTCATTAGTAAAAAGATACCGGCACATGTTAAACATATACGGAGGGGAAAATGTTGAGTATAACGTGTCATGTTATGAATTAACGACAATGTGTCACTGTACAGAAATGTAGGTTACATCACATTATCACAATAATCAAACATCCGGATTGCAAGTCAGGTACACCTTAACTGCTATGTTTGGTTCATAAGTGTTGTGATTTGTCATGTGACATAGAAATTACAACTTATCAGTTTGGTTCAAGTTATTAGCTAGTCATTACAGTGGATCGCCGATGTAATGAAAGCTGTAGGACAAGAAAGCGGTCGTGTTGTGATAACGAACGACTTACGAACTTGGCTGAATATTTGACTCATGTCACGATTTTGTCCTATACTGCCTTTTTGACTGGATGTCCACGTTGATATTTCTCTTTTTTTATTACAGAGGAAGACTTTATCATTAATTCGAGTTTGGGAAGTACACTTTTAAAAACGCCTAACAAAAATTACTGATGTTTGCCTGTCGTGTTCCGTGCGATTTACCAATTGAAGTTTTTAGTTCAGGGTTTGGGAAACAGTTGATGCCATTTTCCAAACAAGTGACGCTTGAGGTTCATACAGTCCACTATACACGTTGTTACTTTTTCATCTAATCACTCCAACTTATGGAATACAGTGAAGTTGAACCTTATGTCGCTACATTCAGCGACTGCAATCTTTCAGTTGATTTATAAAACCAATCACTCACCTTGTGCATACATGCGTAAACCCACGCGCACCATACCATCAGTCATTCCTGTATGCGATTGAGATCATGTGACCTGCTGACTTTTATTTGCTGTGAGGTCATAGTGTAAATTTGTTTCTCTTGACGGTTTTATATATTTTTCGGTGCAACATCCAATCGTTGGACCATGTTACCGTCACAAAACCGCTCACGTAACCGAACGTGCTCGAACACTGTACATCCAGCAATTGGTCTGAACAATGATTGTGATTTATACTTCTCCACTCTATTATGTGTGATTACGTGAACATAGGTCCTCTTTGGTGGATCACACCGGACTGGGCAGAATATGCAGAACAGTGTGTTCATGTCTGACCTGCATCATTTTAGTTCCTGTAGCGTTACGCACTTTGTACAAATTTGCATAGTGAGCGTGCCTACCTGACAGGATTCATAGCTGCAGATGTGTCTGTACCTGTTGGTTGCATGAGACTGCATACTTCTCGCGGTAGTTAGCGCAAGTGTAGAGATTACTAATTCATTCGTTATGGTGACACGAAAACCCCATTATGTACTAAGGAACCATTTCGAAGTCACAGACTTTCTTCTTTGTTCGGAGCGTTTTGCTGTGTACCATATGTGCCGGGTTCTGTTTTCATTAACTCTCACAATAGATTATCATTCGTAGTGTTTAGGTTGTCCGCTCTAGTGTTGCATACTGAGTGTGGCGCCTAACCGTTGCTCCATCAGTCAGTGAAAATCTTTATATTCGAACGTGTAAAGGTTTTCGTTATCGATAGTGTGATTCGGACTCCTTGTAACTTGAGTCTGTTAGACTCTAGATGATAGTTCCCACGATTTGTATTGTCTAGCCTCGTGAAGCTCGACAGTGCGCGACCCGCGACTAACCCGACCTATCTTGTGACAACAAACATAGTCTTTCACTTGTACACTAAACGGGTTCTACTGTTATATCGTTTTGTATTGTCTAGTTCTCTGGCTGCCTATTCGTAGATAAGGTGACAATCTTACAGTTGATAATCTACATTAGTGTTTCCACATTAGTGTTTTCGATTGACGACTTGGCTCAACTCTACCACAAGAAACACTATGATTATGGTTAATGGTCTTGTGATCTGTGTATTGTAGGTTCAAATTTCTAGCATTCTCTATTCAATCCCAGCAGAGTGGAGCTGTTTCAGCGTAGATTGTTGGTTTGTGAGTGGTTGCAAAAACTTGGTAGGTTGACCAACTTTCTCGGCCATTTTGTAATATAGCGACTAGCTCGTTTTACCGGTATTTTCCCGAAACTCATGTTGAGACTTAACAAGGGTAATTTCGCTTTAAAAAACGGTTTACCTAAGATGTTTCATCAACCGACCTGTAGCATGGCAATTTCGCAGTTACCTTGATGTTTCGTGGGCTTCGCCCACTTCGGATGAATCAGACCGGCTTCCTGTCTGACATAGGTTGTATCGGATGAATGTCCACTAGATTTTTGACCTCGTTATTTTATGCAAGTGTGAGTTATCTTCTTAAACCTTCCTGGGTTTTTCGATTCTGTTCACAGATAGGGCCTTATTTGTGATAAAAGTGCCTGATACATATGGCTATCGGCGATAGTGAGCTCTTATGGGACCTTGTCGGATCAACTTTCGACCGCAAGTGTGGTTCTACGTATTTGTTCACTATCATTCCTTCTCTTTAACTTTGTCATAGATGAGATCCTAGCTGGTGAATTTGGCACTGATGGGGATTTCGTTGTTTGAACCTCGCCGACAATTTTGCTGTAATGTGTGGTGACTCAATCACTATATACTCTTGTAACCACGTTGGCGGTATCACTTCATTGCTTTGCTCGTCATGGTTACAAACTTCGAGTTCAAAGTTGACAGGAAGCCTGATCCTACGCTCGTTTTTGATACTGGTATCTGCCTAACTTCTCACAGAGCTGGTATGCAGCACTATGTTTAGTATGTTCTAGACAAAGTGAAATGCACTCAGCGGTAAAACTATTTATACGTTTAATATTTACCGATGATTCTGCTACATTACTCCTAGGAGTGCTTCGTTTTTATGTTTACGAACTATTGTTCTCATCTTTAGAATGGTGAACTTTCATTTGGTATCTGATTTTTACTATTCTTATAAAGCAGTAACGCAAATCAACTTGACTGTCCATTGTTTTTATCCTACAAACTTGTACACATACAGTGCGTTTTATCGAGGCCATCACGTTGTATGAGTACATAGAAGTTGAAGAGCCTTCCTGGCGGGATGTAGATGTCGCTTCATTAGATCAGTAATTCGGAAACGGATGAGCAATCGTCTTGATCTCTTACGGAAACAGTCATTGATCACTTTCGATTCTGACAGACCCCGCCGCGCAACGTTTGGCGAGTTTGAAAGCACAGGATGTTGGTCTTTGACTATGTGTTTTGTTCGTATGGGGGAATTGACAACCGAATTCGGAAATCAAAGTTGACTGTCAGTCATTTTCTAGGTACTCCATTTCCATACATGAACAGCAACAGTCTACGACTATCTTCAGCCTTATCTCCATGAAACAAGTACAAATTCCTTTGATGAACTTTCAGTGCAGTGGAAATTTGTTCAGGTTTGGAGTCAGTGTTTCTGCTGGACATCTCCACAAAAGCCCTACCTCAGACCTTTTGAAATATTGATAGATGAAAGGTGAATTTTCTTTACTCGTCATCTCATTCAGGATCGTTTAAAGTAGGGGGAGGGTTGGATGGATGGTGTCTCATAGATATCCCAATGGAAGTGTCGGCTTATCATAGGAGGAGACTAGATTTAGTCCTAATTATTCGGATATGTGAGAGCTGTACAACTTGATCTCCGAATGAATGGTACTTTTGATACAAAGAACGTTGATAAGTTGAGCACTTTTTAAAAGCATCATTCACTTAGCTAAACAAACTACAAAGCTCTGATCGCGATGCAGCCGATTGAATCTCACAAGATAGTTACTGTACCTTATCTTGAGGTGGTCGGACAATGTGAGCATTACACCTATACGATTGCGGCGAAATTATTAGATGTGCTAATTCGGTCCTACTTAATATGACGTTAGTGATACAATGATTAGGTCGATTGCTTCATGAAAACGTGGATTTGATTTCGAATACTGAGCGGAACAGTGTGATGTGCGCTCTTGATGACCTCTAACAAGCGCGTAGCTGGAGGTTGGTACTTATTCTAACTGGTTCCTCCCAAAAGTTTATGTGACTGCAAGAGTTGGGATCATCTGTGAGATGTGTTAGCGTTCAGTCAATGTAGTCTTATATTGGCCATCTGTAGACAGAATTTAGATTATTACACCAGTACATTAGATAGATTTTCATTACCGTTCATCACGCCACATGTGCGAAAGAGTTCTGTTTTTAGCGAGAAGGTATATCATTTCATATGCTCCACGCCGCAAGACAGCCTCTTTTCCCTTGATATGCATGTCGGACTGGCCAGCTTACAGTTCTGATCTGTGCCCAATTGTGGATCCCTGGACGAACTCGATAGCGCGACTCCGTTTGAAAAGCGTATGTTTAGTCGGATCAGCTGTAAAAAATACACGCTCACGAGCATTGTCCAGTCCGAACACGGCTATGTCAGTCGGTGAAGATTGGCAGTAGTTGGCATTGGCTAAGGAAGTATACAGAGGTACCGGAATTTTTCGCCCTAAGTTCCTTTGCGCCTAATTCAGTTCTTGTAAACATATCAAAAGTGTACATTGAAGCAGAACAGAGGATTACGTCTCTGTGACTTTTCCAAGAAAAACACTTGTTGAAACAGGAATCTCGTGGTTCTGTTGTGTTTTTGACAGCTTTCTCACTCGACTCGATAGATTTGGACGCATCCATTCGAATCTCTGTTAATACGATGCGTTTTAGGTTTACATAGTATTACTCGCAAAATGTGTTCTTTGAACCTTCCGTTGATGGAACTACGTGTAAAAAGAACAAGACTGTTGAGTTTTCCTGCCTGGTTACTTAGTGGCAGACGATCGTTCATATAATCGCGAGTTTGTGCCACACTGATCTCAGATGCTGCTGTCTGGGTCTGAGCAACCTGGGAGTGCCATTCAACTTACATTATTCTCGGTGTGTTGCATAATAGAATACAGTGATGGGTAAGCTTTTTCATCTTTGCCACGTTGTGTGCACTTGCATCTACCTATTCAAGCAAGATGGAAGTGTTCTGGTTAATACCCCAAATGTATGAATCCGTATATATGTGCATACCTATGTGTGCATTGGGTGTGGTATATATGTGTATATTGCTGCGAATTTATCGCCACATCAATTCCCAAACTCAAGTTCACAGTTGAGATACTTTCATTATACCGCCATACATGTATTGTGGTCTACTACTAACTATTATAATGGCAATGGATATTTTATTATAGGTGTATCCGAAAACAGCTAACTAATTCCTCGAGGCATTCCACTCAGTTCGATTTCTCTTGAGTCTGCCTGGTAGCCCTCAGTTTCTTTGACGCACACCAAATCGTGTGTACAGTTGAATGTTTTAAACACTTCTAAGCCCACCTTCAGGTCTTAGCAACCGCCAGGCTGCTTAAACAAACATTTGTTTCCTTTCATACTCATTTCAATTCCAGTCTGATTGTGCAAATGTTTATCCATAACTGAACTCATTTTGCTCTGCCGCAGAAAATTCTTCTCTTGAGGGTTCTGTTCAACCGGATGTCTGTGATCGTGTTCAGGATACATCGTTTCTCACGTATCATCCTGTGCGACGTATTGTCAATTGGCCTCCACAAGCAGTTAATGCCGTTGGTGCCAAATCTTGCTGATGCAGCTATCCATGACGCGCCCGTCATTGCCATGTGTAATTTCGTGCGCACATCCCTGTTGGTTTCTCTTGCGACTTCCGCATTCTCTTGTCTAACCATTGTTGTCCTTTTCATCTCCTACTGGTTGTCTTTCTGGGTCATCTCTCGGTATATTGCTTCTGTTGCCTACCCTGCTTGACCCGATTCAGGCGCACAAACGGTTTCTTGGGTTCTTATGTATGCGTGTTTATGTCTGTGAAAAGCAGCTGTTTGTTTCAAATGCTCCGGCACAATTACCCTAACTATTCAGGCAATCCCTGACTTACTTTCATGTACCTGTATCTCAAATTAATCACAAGCAGATACATTTTCTCCTGGTCTCCGTTTCCTCGGGTTTTCGTTATGTGAGCGACACGGACCATATTTTTCTTGTTTGTCTGATTTTCTGCTATGTTCTCAAGACTAATCGATCAATATAGCCGGTACCAAGGTTTGTGAGGTAGGTTGATCGGTAGTTTCTGACTGATTGTCGTAGCCCGGTCTCAGTGACTGTAACTGTCTAATCCACGATCACAAAGTGGTACAAGAGTTTCGTGTTTTCACATTGGTTTCAATCGATTCTGTTTCTCTCGTTACAAGTTTTGACAGGGCACCAGTTGTCCATAGCTGTGTATAAGGCGTTGAAGTAACGTGTGATATTGAAATGTCACCAAGTCACTCATAAGCGCACAGTGACCATTCTAAAACACTCCCTCAGAGGTTTCAGGGCTGTTCGAAGCTTCAGACTAGTTGGGCTCATCGTTTTTATGGGTAATACCACTTACTGCTCCGATTCATCAAATCGTTGTTTATTGTCTCCTGGCTTGGATCGTTTGGCGTTTGTTTCAACTGCACCCTATCTAAGCGTTCTACAATCTTTGTTTTTATCGCCGTGTGATGAACTCGATTTGACTCACTTGCAAGTGATAGGGTTATAGTCTAGTGTCAGATGAAACTACCACATCAACCCAGACCAGGATGACGAATTTATTTCTGATCTACAAAACAAATAGACGGCCCTCGAACCTGCGTTTATTGTACGTAAAAAGCAATGCCTAAGTTGGCGGACGTAAACCTATTGTGTTGGTCTTCGTCCACAGTATATCTTTTATTTCTGTGGTTTTGATACCAATATGTGATGTTTGTGCAATGGCTGTTCAACAGACAACTGCGTTTATTAATTCCAATGAGCTGCAAGCGCGAGTTCGACCCTCCGTTACTGCGACTGTTTCTTGTTTAATTCGAGTCTGACAATATTCAGTTCACATATTGTGTCACGTGGCAAGAAGCTTAGTATAGTGTAAAAGCTGTAAATCCACTAGGTGGTATGTACGAGCTTTTTCGAAATACAGTCCGGCACATGCACATCTCTGTAAGTAACACGATTCGGAGTATTGCCAACCCTCACAATATGAGGAGAACTTCTGTATGTCCAGTTGTAACGTGGGTGAGGTAAATAGTTTCACTTCAGAAGTACAAGGCTGATTTGTTTTGAGGTTCTTCACAACATTTGTATAATTTCAGCCCTACTTCTGGCTGGCACACTTTTAAACAGTCCAGTTCGCACACGTAGTCAATATTGGGCCACACCGAGGGTATCGTGGATCCGAACTGTCTTAACAGTAATTCACGAAGTGAAAGATAATTACATGTATGGTAAATAAGTCAGGAAATAGATCCTTGAAAACTGAAAATAAAATCAACAATCCGACTAATTCACTTTAATTAATGATCTCTAGAATTATACTCACTTTTCGCTGATCCGTTTCGTTAATCCGTTGAGATCATTCTTCCATTAGGGGTGTCCTTTCGTTGATCTGTCGTTACGGTGTGATTGCTGAACACGAAATCGTTTGAACCTTAACGTCTGGTATGGGAGTAGCAGAAATACAGAAAAGGCATCCTTATTCATGATTTGCGGACCAAGAAACTCTGTGTTGGGATTTCTTTTGTGCTATTATTTGTCAGAAGTGTTTCGCATGTAGACCACCAACAAAAACTACACAACGTGCTAGCAGCGACCACAACTTTCCACAGTGAGCGTTATCATTACAGCCCGATCCTCCTGAGTACAGTTCTTTTCGTTCGACTTCCAAATAGATTATGTGCACAAGTCTGCATTTTGTTCCAGCTGAAATGAGTTTAAATCCTATGAAGTCGCACGCAAGGTCAGGCAGGTTCCTAGATCAGAATCGTCTGATCTCAACGTCCACAAGTGTGTCACGACGAACCGGTAGACTAAGTACATCGTGGATTTGATTGGGGCGTCAGTGCTCGGTTCGGAACCGTAGTACTCGTCGTTGGACAACGTTATTTTTTTTTACAATCTAGCGACTGTTTTCAAGGACACTGCCGAATTTCGTCGCCCTCGGTCGTTATCCTACTTGTTATTAAAGTCACCCGATCTACACTGATGAAATCATTGGGGCTGTTTTTGTCAAAGACTAATATCTACGGTATTACCTCATCACATGATTACCCACTGGTGTTGTCGCATTCGTGCATCAGTAGGTCTACCCATGGTGACAAAATAACGAAGTTTTCATTGTACCGCTGGACATGATGATTTTATTGGGTTGTAAGTGACATGAATTTAACGGTTGTGGAATCGAAATGTGCAACGCTTAACCCTGAACTACGGATGTTAGATTCCGGTGGTCTACACCCAACGGAAGACTAGACAGGAATGTCCTGACAAACGGATGAACTTCTCATAATGGAAGTCACATTGTACAGTTTGCACTCACCCATGTACTCCTCTCTCGCCAGTAGGGTAAAGCGCACTACCTGATAATGAGGTTTAATGGCGAGCCAAACCGCCTTGAAAACGGCTTTTAAATACAGTTCTGTTTTGTAGACCGATCGCTATAAAGATGTTTGGTAGCACGTGAGGACAATTTGCACAATGTCTAAAAATGTCACGGAGGGTCTGGGCAGTCTGCGAGATAACGCGTGTACAACCACATTGGGTTGGAGCGGGACATTCATACCTCTTGGGAATAGTCACGGGAGTTTTTCTGCGGAAAACTTGCGTTTACCACTGTGGAGAGAGGTCATGAGGACGTGATCATACTCCAAGTTGGTGCCCTTTCCAGTGATTTTTGTAATGACGACGAGGAGATACGGAGACGCGGATCTCAGGACACTATTTACAGAATTTTCTACAGTAAGGAAATAGTCACAGATGAATGTGTTTGAGCACTGTCGCGCGATAATTTAGGCGTGCTTATTGCAAGGTCAACGACATGGTGGTCGACGCGGTTGTCCCATGAAGTGGTGGCCGGAGATCGTGGCTTGGATACGCATTGCTGACGAGTTCTAGCGAGAATAAAACTCGATCCTGACATTTGTTTTCGAAAGGGGTTGGTTGGGAAGTCTTGGGATGCAAAAGCTCTAATCACTTGCGCCGCACATCCCCAGTGACATACACTACTTTTGCCAGGACCTTTCCATTTTTATGTAGGTTATGTCAATAGCCGTTAGGAAACGTCATACTGAGGGTGTACAACGTTACTGTGCGCAGTTTTTTCTGTTCATATGTGTTCAGGTTGATTTATTTTAAAATTATTTTTACAACCTTGGTGATAGGGTCGATTAAACGGAGGTGGATCATTAATAAATTGTTAGCTTGAATTCGTTGTTGGTGCAGAAATTTTGTTTGTTGAACCTCATCTAAGGAGAATGGATTTCTGACCGTTTACTTTCACCACGAAATGTAATTAATTTATGTGGATTTCGGTTATGTAGTCACTCGTATTTGTTGGATTTTCTTCCGAGAAACCCTGTCAATCAGGATACGACTGTAATCGATCTGTCTTTCGTCTCAACTAGAGCACTGTTGGGGAAATTCAAGTCTGATAGATTTATGTCTGCGTTCTGGAACTCACCGCCTTTGGTTTCCAAGTATTGATGCTCAATCTAGAGTACGTCGTAACGTTAACGTCTTAGACGTATATGGTTTTCATGAGAATATTCCACACTGACCGTCATCATCATCATCATAGACAGCAACACCAGTGGTTCACACTCGTGCTTAACTGCTACGCAACCAGTGGCCGTGCTTTTCCAGATTAAAATTTAATGTCGCTTAGAAATACCGGAATACTTCGTTTTCTTACATGAGAAGTGTTCGCCTCCGTTTTTTGAATAGTGATGATTAAGTTAAAGCCTGGCTTTGCTGTAACCACCGGAGCTCTTACGTTGATGGGTCGTTATGTCAATTACGGTAGTTAAACGGTTTAAAGAATTCAATCTGCAGCAACTGAGTGAATGCAAAGACCAACAATATTCTACTTGTAATCTCTTTCCACGAAGTAGGTATTGAGTTAGACTATTTTTGCCGTAAATTTGCGCGTACATTTCGACTTATTCCCTTTCGAAGCAGAAGGTAATTCAGCCCAAAAGTTAGGTTTATACGTCCGTTCGATAAACATTCGTGCACCAGTTACCACCACATGTTGTTATTGTCTTCGTCTCCTAATCCATCCCTGTTCTAATCAGTCAACTTATTGTCATTAGACATATTCACTCATGCCTGCGGGAATAATTGTGCAAATCAAGCTTGTGGTGACAACCTTTTTGCTCAGCAGTAAAAATGTAGGAATTGTAAAGCAAGCTTCATGTCTTCAAATGACTCGTATATCAACAAGTCAGGGGGCGCATAAGTTGTTGAGTTATCTTCAAGGCTGGAAATATGATGCATTTTTTTCAGTGCTTAATCTCCGAAGATTAAAATGTTTGTCTTCATCTTAGATTTTATAGCGTTGATGATCGGTTCACGCATGATTTGGGAGTACGTTCAGTGAGCCTTCGTACGGCACCTTTTATGGTTTCCTGACTTTGATTCCAACTGTGTTTGTGTTTTCCATGCAATTTTCGGCGACCACTGAGAATACGGCCGTTATGGACGTTTTGTTTGATTTTCTCCACTTACTTGTAAGTAGCCTGTGTATGATCACAGCGAGTGGTAGGGGGGATGGTGAAAACTCAACATGTAATATCTGACCTGTCACTTGTTTTGACATCTACTTCTGGTTCTCTTAGAAATGTACCCAACTATAGAGTTTCAGTATAGCAAATGTCCAGGCAGAAGCGAACGAACATCATGAGTTAGTTGGTCACTGACAACCGTCGTTGTGGCAGACAAACGTTTTTTGATATGCTACAAGCATCGGTTCATTGAAAACATGCTTGCTCAGACAGAACGGCATTTTACAAACTTGGTTCAACCACATTCAACCCTGTTGATATTTGAGTTGTATTCTTCCAAAGTTTCCACCTTTCACGAGAACAATTCACAATGATCGCTTCAATTGTACATACGTGCAGTTCTGCTGAAAATGGTTTCCAAGAGTTGTCCATTGTTCTGTAGTTAAGAAATGAGACGACTAAGACAATATTGTTGAAATTTGACTTTCCGAAGTGGATTCTGGAAATTATGCTTCAGTGGATGGTACTACTAGAAAGGTATCCGTCATGATATTTCATATATATAATATTTAGCATGTTAAACACCACCGAGTGGCAAATGTGCCACAATATGAAAGAAAACAAGTATTATGTAAGATGAAGGAGGAAAACAAACGTGGGGAGGTCAAAAAAGTTATAAGGATGCACACTGAGGCTCACAACACAAGCGCCAATGACTTTTGTCCTTCACCATATCTGACAGCGTCCTCAACCGAAGGTGTTAAGTATCATTTGGACCGCAGCCAGATAGCCGGGTACGCCCTACTGAAGCAAGACTCAGAGCAAGTGCCTTCATGCGCTGACCACGAGCTGCCACTTCCAGTCTAGCTCACCGTTCGCAAATAAGGCACGATGTGACAACGGGTACGTTGGCATTCGTAAGATGTGGTCAAACCAGGGAAGCCTGTAACACAAGAACAATATGCTTAAGGGTCGATAGAGTTAATCCTTCCTTAAAACACGTCAACGAACTTCGTCATTGCCGACACAGTGTTCCCACACCACGCCGCTAATGCTTCGGCGACAACGATGGTAATAAACGGATACTCTATTAGCGTCCTTCGCACGAATAGACCAGGCTTCGGAGGCGCACAGTGAGATTGCTCTAACAGTAGTATTACGCACTATCTTTTACAGAAAGAGGCCACAGATGAAGTAAGTTGACAAACGCCATCATAGCCTTTGCTGTGCACTTTGTGATCTCATCAGGTATTCCGCGAGATCTGATACAGCTTCCGAGATGCATAAACTTTTGGACTTCTAAATGCTCACCACTAACATTGAGAGAAAGCGCAGAGTTCTGACAATCTTGTAACAGCACCGTGCAAAGACCATACCCAACTAACAAACTAAGGGCTTTAATCTGCCTAGGTTTTTCTGGGCTCCCCAAGAACCCTCACAGATTAGAGCGATGTCGTCTGCATACTCTGTCTCGAAGTCATGTGCCCGGGGGCAAATCAACCCCACCATATTTGCTGTCTACCATGGCACACTGTAGGATCTCGTCCACTGCAAGGTTAAGTAGGAAGGGGAAGGCTAGACCACTTTGTCGCACTCTGTTTGAGATGAAAGTCGGCGATACGTTACCTACCTGGGTGCAATCATGAAAATGTTTCATGCATCTCTCGGGGTTTCTTCCGTTTTCGACTAAACCTTATCACCCCTAGGATTCTCCAGATCAAAACCTGATTGTCTGCGTTATACTCCCCTACAGGGTTCACTATAATCTTACGGCATTCACTTGAGAAGGAACACACATTCTACTTAGAGGAATTACTTTGACTTGTCCGACAACCTCATCATTTATCCGTAACTCTGTCCTAGTGCAGGTGTCGCTTTCGCCCCAATTTCACTAACGAAAATCTCATTTATCCCAGAAATAAAAACCCGTTGGCTGAGACTCGCGTTTCTTTAGCACTCAGGTGCGGGGTATGCAGAATTTCTTGTCGACCACAGTCTATCTGGCCATCATGTGTGGCCTTGGTAATGGCATGACCGATGCACGGATGAGGTAGATTTTGACAAAAAAATTAGTATACGGAAATCACTGCGGTTGCGGGGCACATTTTCAACGAGAAGGTAGTGGACTGGTTATTGTGGATGAGGAATATGTGGAAACATTCAGTTCAATACACTGGGAAAATCTTTGTCGTTTATCACGATGGGCGCGCGGAGAACTGACTTTCTTCAGCATAACAATACCTGATACAAAGTCCTCAGAGGATGCTATAGTGCGGTTCGTTCTTTGCGAAATATATGCATTCAATTGGCCAGTATGCAGTTATGTTGTGCAACTGATTGAGAGTTTTGGCGGCATGCCTACTCCACAAAAGCAAAGATCCTGAGCTCTGGTGTTTTCCGTCAATGTTCAAAGGTACCGTGATCTGAATCCACCTATTCTCGATACACCGTTCAGGAGCGTGCCAAAATGTGTTGTTGATGTCAAGAATGGACACAAATTATGTGGGTGTTACAAAGCTCATTCAGACGAAAGCTTATCGGATGGTCCCGCTGTCTTCCATTGGTCGCTTTTACGGCTGGCTGTGTTAACTACCACGTCCAAGTTTCTCCCAGTGGTGACACGAGCAACATTGAGTTCATTGACACTTTTCTAGCATCCAATTGCACCTAACCAAAGAAATTAATACTTGTGGCTTTAAAACTGCCACGTATGTGTGGAGCAAAAACGTGTTCGATCTATGATATGATCACTAGATGTGTAGTAACAAAAGAAGATGAGTTACCCTACTAGTTTCGTTCAACTTTGTTTACTCTGGTGTGCGTACATGATGTCCAAGTGTTTATTTGATAGATATATCGAAGGTCTGTGTTACAGAAGCGGTCCCAACCCAATAGTACCAATGAAACAACCGGTGTCCGAGTCCGCTAAATCAGACAGTCACAAGCACATATGTAGATGAGACGAAACTGAACTGTGTCTATAAACGCGAATGAAGAGGCGCATTTTGAATTAGATCAAAGAACAGTTCACACGTCCAGTTAAAAATACGCTAATGTAAGATCTTGGAGAACCCATATAAACTGACACGCACCATTTTGCCGTAACACAACTGTCCGTGTATGCCATGAATAAGCTTCATTCAAATTCTCATATATATAAAATTTGATGATCCCGTCGATTTCGGAATATTTCACTTCCGGTTTCACATTCGGCGTTGACTGACATTGTCAATGCACATCGTTGACGCAGACATTGAGTTGATTCAGTTTCACACTTTATTGTGATGACTTACATAACCACAGTTTTAAATTCTGTCAACCGGTTGGACTGATAACCACTCACTCTATACTGTTAATTTCGCATCCAGGCAAGGTTACATAGTCGATCTTAGTGATGGCAGCTGACATGGTTGAAAGCGCCCTGATTGTGACACAAACAGAACCGAGCTTGACTTATGCAAACTCTCACCGAAGTGAGTCAAGTGACCATCCGAATGTATCCTGATTAGTAACTCCATCTATGTTGATGTAAGTATCACCTGTGGAATTTCGGAGTTTGTCGCACTCCTCTCTATTTCTTCATCTATCGCTTTTACCTGTTCGACTTTTCTTCTCTTGTTCCTGGTGTTTACCTTCCCCAGCATATTTTTTGTGAATTTGATACCAGCTAACTGTAGCCGGTTAAAATTTGATGAGCATAGTGGATAGACGTTCCCAACAAAGCCAACGGATTGTACAGTGTCTCAATGCATACCACACCCCGTGTCCTCACAACTGCTCAGAGCGTTAATTAATGGGCGTAGTATAAGGCGACTCCTTGATTAAGGGCTTGCAAATACCTCATGAAACCTTGAAGTGAGGCCCACAACAAAAGAAGCACAAATGGAGCCTTTGTCGGTGCACCGTCGTCTTATATGGTCAGGCAGGAGATACAATGCTGCGCGGTGATCAGCTATACGGAGGATCAGTAAATTTCTATGGATTGGAACAAGTGGTTCGATTAGACTTGGTCATATAGCCTTGAGCGAAGACAGAATAAGTGCCTTGCTTACTTCTCGAGTGTGCGTAAGAGTGTGCCAAAGCTTCCGTACTTGCCGTGAAAAGGTCTTGCACTACTGACTTGCTATAACACGAACATAATTAGGGTCTAGTGCCTCCCTCGAAAATGGCTAGCGGATAGATCTATGGGAATGCGAACTCTGCCATCGATTGGCAGTGATGTACAAGTCATTGTCTCAAGATCCCCATTACCTACGGGTATTCGAAATCACCTTCGGTAAGCTTAATATTTCTGTGATTCTAATTTGATAGTGTCCTAATCATGAGCTTATTGATTAACGTGAACAGGACAATTGCCGTGTCTGTTCTCAAGGAATTCGAACAATCTGAACATTATTCACAAACGAATGTAGCTGGGCGTTTAAATATGGTGATTCAGTCGTGCATAATGTGAAGTAAATGGCGAAATCGTTAATACGGTTACCTCATGAAAGCGTGGCCGTTTTTTCAGATACTAGCCATGACGAAGATATACACGATTGATGCGCTCCAATAAGTGCGAACTTCGAAAAGAGCCCACTGCAAAATATATGGGAATAAATTTCAGGACATCCATCTAGTCTCCTTTGAAGTCTACCACTACCTACCCTAACTCGTTGCACTATATAAAAAAGATGCTGATGAGCACCCAGCGCATTAGGCGCCACGATAATGTACTGTAACGTTTTATCCGTCGCCAGGCAACATACAGTGGTAAACGCCATCGTTTGCCTTCACCCCCTCGATGAACAAAAGTATTTGTGTTCGAGTGATTTTCCAAA
Source organism: Paragonimus heterotremus (assembly GCA_013368495.1). NCBI lineage: Eukaryota > Metazoa > Platyhelminthes > Trematoda > Plagiorchiida > Troglotrematidae > Paragonimus > Paragonimus heterotremus. The sequence continues at coordinate 66,138 of LUCH01001553.1, forward strand.
GTGTCAGATTCAAAAATGAACATTGTGTCTACAGACAGCTCGAAATTTCACATGGATCTCAAAGAAGGCATCAATCGATTAGTGAGGGAACAACTTTGCCGTGAAATGCAAACGCTCCTGATATGTAAATTTATTAATAAGAAACAATAGAAGTATTCGAAATCAATCGGTTCTAGCACGTCGCAGTTATACGACTTGCTGAAAATTAAAAAAAGATAGTATTCCTATGTCCATGCCCAAGTCTCCTTACCAAAAACTATCAGAACGGTTAAGTGAAGTGTTATCGTCCATTAAAAGTCACTAGCTACAATCGTTGTACATAAGTCCTAACGTATCACCGAACTAAAAGTATCGAATCTCCGCAATAAGTACGTGTTCACTGGATGTACAGTCACCATTTACAAACGTTCCTCTGCCAGAGAAAATGGGTTTTATTTATACGTTTGCTACTCGGCACAATACAATTTTATCCCTATCGGTTGGTTACTTGAAACATGTAATCTTACTGTACACTCAGAACATAATATTCTATTCTCAAAGCAAAGCCTATCGACAAATCGACGGCTTTGTAATGGGCCCACCACTGGTGCAAATTCTGACTGGCTTATTTCATGACTATGTTGGGACAAAAACGTGCGGATTTTTCAAACACCGCCGATTTAAAAAAAGTGGCACATTGAAAGTATTTCAATGATCGTCTCCGAACCAGATCAGATCAATCAGGCTGTTGAAAGTTTACACAGATTACACAAAACCTCAGCATGACCTGCATGACGGAACTAAATGATTCACTAGCGTTACTTGATGTACTACCCATGCGTTCCCCGGGTGGTTCAAGTAGACATTCTGCCTATCAAGAAAACGCACTAAACAATACTTAGATTCTTCAGTCCTTCAGTCAACATAACACAAGAGGATGCTTATTGAAACATCGTTTTATCGGGTCAGGCGGATGTGTTCACCTGAGGTTTTGCGTGAGGTGCCACAACCTCAGATAAAGTCATTACGGTGGAATGGATATTCGTTGAATCTTACCATAGCAGAATACCTTTTCCCGCGTTGGGTACATCACATCAAACAGCCTATGTTTATTAAAGTGTCATATAAAAGTACTGTGTTCTTCTAGCAGAACAGCGGGAGACTGTTTTACTCACGACTGTTTCTACTGACTTTTGTTTCCTGACCATACTACCCATACATAATAAGTAGATGAAAACTTATAAAACATCCACTCCCTCAGTGTTGAAGCCTGCTGCTCGCTTCGCACAGCCGCTTATATTCAGTCGTATTTTCCGAGGTAATTGAACATCGTCCTATCTCCACGTACACTCTAGACACTTTCAATACGTGATTGATTTTGGTCCATATAGATCAAAACCACACCAACAGAGGGAAGTAACCTCTGAAACCTTGATGTTCGTGACCCCATGCTCTAGCTTGTACATGTCTGAACAGTCATTATGACTCATGTGTACTAATTCTATACTTTAGTCTAAGCTATGTGTGACTCAGTCAGGTCAAAAAATCTTTCGGCCATCGGAAACAATTGTTTGTATACTGCATAGTGCTGCTCTACAATTTCGGCTGTATCCTCCAAGATAAAACATTTTCAAGATATTTACACACCAGATGGGGGTTTTATACCCACCATTATCATTCGCCAAGTCGTAGAAAGAAACATGTTATCCATGCCATTTTGCTCCTCTGTTTTTCTGCAGTAACTAAATATCTGAATTTGTTGTCGAATGTCTTGTTTAACTGACCCCGTGAAGCGATATTGGATAACAGTGTTGAATTGGTTCAACGTAATAAAGAATGTGAACAAAACCTTATCACAGTTCCGTAAAATAACAGAAGTCAACTGTTCTTATTATTTTAACTACGAAACGTTTTTGCTGTCTTCTACCTAGGAAATGGTTCTGTTTTAATCATTTACAAAACTTAAGACATGAAAGAATGACCTTAAATCTTCAAAAAAGATGATTATTTATCTTCAGATTAGAACACAACAATGATCTTTTGAACAGGCAGCAGTAATTTCGAAGAACTGGATTCAGTTCGCTCCTTCGTGTTTTCATTGTGATGTTGACCCATTTATATGGAAAAAACGAGATATGCATCATTAAAACTGTAAAGATCATTCGAAATCTTCAAGAACTCTTTCGAGATTCATGTCATAGGAAGTCAGTTTCAATCCATACGGGAACGGACTGTAAACATATAAGTTAATACGAGGTAGATTGTTGTTATAACCTGTCCAGCCGTGCGGACTCAGAACACGAGACTCGACAGCGTACACTGAAATTCTGCCACTCAGTGGTTGACCAAAACGAATGTGACGTGTTACCCAAAACCATGATCAGTCCGACAAACAACCAATCAGAAAGCAAAAACCTATTGACCCAATTTAACCAGACCACAAACGGCTGGTGGGACCAATAAGCAGTAGACCGTAGGACGAAGGCACATCGACTATCTGCAACAGCGGGTATGCGTCCGTAAAAGTTGTTCAAATCTTTGGTGTTACGTTGGCATCCGTCTGGAAATCTGAAGTCTCACATTAGATTACAGTTACCACAACGTTCGAAACCGTGAGTCAACAGGCCAAACCCGAAGGGCAGACGAGTAATTGGTAAACGTTTTAAAATCTTAACGAAAAAATGGCAAAAGAAAGGCTGCGTTAATCGATGGAACTCTTAGGCAAGCTTATCAGTGGTCTCTGTCAGGAAGAGTGTCTCGTTGTGAATTTTAATTTTGTGTGCATCCGCTAGTAGAGGTTGCAGTCGCGATAGCATCGTTCTACGATCGAAAATCTTACGAAACCTGGTCAGCGACATACTACCGTCTTAGAACAGAAATGAGTGTGCACATCTACTCGAAGGATTTGATCATCCGGACTAGTTTTGCGACAACAGTTTTACCGGGCGTAGAGCTAGTCACAACTTGTTCGTAGTCATACGGATAGGTACCACAGTCAACATTGTCGACAGGAAGTAGTTTTGGTTGAGTAGTGTACCGGACAAATTCAAAGATACCTGTTTGAGGCTGTTACGCCCATTTTATTAGCGTACTAGTATGTTGACCCCTGGTTCACTTTTACAGACTCAGTGGAGCCAAGTACCAATATGAACTATTAATATATGCAATTTTAAAGTTAAATCCCCTACACCAAAGTTAATGAATTATTTTCATAATCCAGGACATGTTTCTTGAACAAAATGTCCCACCAACTGCCTGAACATCTTGTCTCTTAATGGAAATTTGCGACTAGTACATGTTGGATATCCCGGTAACTTTTGCCAAATATACTCCGTGCATTGCTTTCTGTAAGAGCAGAATCTTCCCACTAATGTAGAACGGTACCTCCAGGTAGTACGGAATCTGTGAGCCCCAGGTTGTCTGGGAAAACCGCAGTTGATGCTCATGTCTAGGATAGAATTTGAATAGTATACTTCCGTCTTCAAAATAGTGATTTGTTTCACCACCGCGTGCCCACTGATTAGTACCTTTTCAGCAGTCTTTATGCCTCTGAATTTGGCTGTTTTTTTATCTCAGAATCGAGACTACGGTAGAAAATGCAAGTTCGTGCATTGATGGCTCATTTTCGTTATGTTTTGCGAAACTTGCATATATATACATCTTATTGTACCGAAACCGATCACACTTCTTGGCAAAACGGATCATTTTTAGGACTGACTTCATTATTAGAAACGTTACTCTTGGATACTCTCAGTAGCTTAATACCCTCCATAAAAATGCCCCTATTTCGCATAACATTTTGTGCAACACGATAATACAAAGGTGTTTATGTTTTACACACTGTGCTATGAAAAACGTTCGCATCGATCAGATGAAGAATACGCATACCACATATGGCTGATAAGGCTTGAACATGCGTTCAATCGAAAATACATTGCACTCGTAAAAAGGTATTTAAAGCTGTATGATTACGACAGTATATTTTCATTGACAGAAATGTTCACCTGACTCTGAAGTTGTTATTCAATCCCTAGCATATAACACCCCGATTCACTGCGGTTTCGTTGATGTCACCTTAGATCCTTAAGGCTGTCGGCTACAGTAAACAGAAACACGGACCACATGCTTTTTATTGAAAGATGTATGAGAAATGAGAATTCATAATCTAAATACAACTTGTAAGCCAACGTTAATTTAGTTTATTATTAATATTTCACTTATGCCAGCTTTCGTCTGAAGAGCCGTCAGTTGTTAGCCCGATAAAATCTCTGTATCGGCAGTGAAAAGTTACCAGCCAATCAAAACATCGAATGTTTACAGATTGTTCTGAAATTAAAAACATGGATTCCCTTATTTTAGTAGTTCCGCATTTTTCATGGATTCTACCATTTGCTTTCTGGTTTATCACAAGCTGAATAACACACTGTGAAATGATTTATACATGAATATGGAACTGTCAGAGTGGCGCTACCAAGTGTTTATGGATGCCAACAGAAAGATTGACGGAATCATAGACATAAGTTTGATATCACTTACATTTAATCGTAGCTATCGTATTCCCATAAACTTTCTGGTCAACCTCTTTTGAAAAGAAACACTAAACTCAAGTTTTGCTCCCGTTAGGGCATGTCAGCAGTTCATACCCTTAACACTGGTGGCCGTGCCTAACGTCAGTTCACTGGCAGTGTGGTCAAAATGGTTGCCTTATGAGAAGGCGACCGGGGTTCAAATACCAACCGTGACATCGACGACCTCGAACAAGAGTGAACCTCCAGGTAAGTGCTTCTTTGCGAAAGGAGCTGGATGGAATTATATGGGAATTCGAACATGCAATCGGTTGTGAGTAATAATCACGTCAATTCAACCGAACTACTCCACTTCCAATCAATTAACATAAAGTTAAATTTATTTCAAAATAGTGCAGTCAGAAAGCAAGGTATGACTGTACTGCCTTCGCAGAAACTCATAAGTTTGTGTCGATCTTAGTCTGTGTTCATCTGAGTCCGGACATTTTGCATTATATCAGTTTAGCTGTGTAGAACAAACCATCGACTAACCGCTCTTACGAAGATGCATTTACACTGATGGATGCAAGACACAAACAGAAAAATCAAATGCGTTTATATAAACTGTCAGGTGGCACCATGTATCATCAACAATTGAATGCATAAATCAAACCGAATCAAAGTTTATGACATATTTTCTGATTTTTCTGAGCGACCAGTAAACAACCTTTCACTTTACCTAGGCTTTGTCTGACGGACGTCCCAATCTCCATATGTATGAAAATATCGTTTGCGTCGACACTACCGTTGCTCCAACAATCACTGGTCGCACATTTTTCGTTACTGTGTCCGACTGTCAAACTGCCTAATTTATAAATTCTACTCAGTCGCGGTGTTTAAAATCACCTGCATGTCTATGTGTGGTCATAATTTGTAGAAGGCTATTCTGACGAATATTGAATACTTACTACTCATTGTTTTTTCGGCCTCAATAATGAAATCAACTAATTAGAAAAAATAAATATTGCCTGGGTGATTACTCACAAAATTCTTATTTTTATATATAAAGTGTTGTGATGCAATTAGTCGCTTCAGATTTTATGGTTATCTATGGACAGGATTTCAGAGTTTTCTAATGTTTTTCATAATGGTTTCATTCGTTTTTTTAATTAATTTATGATGGTATGCAAGTTTCTTGTGATAATTCTTGTTGTAATGAACCAGTTTCGGAATGTGGGTCCCGCCAGTGGCGTCAGCGGCATTTGTTGATTTCATTGAAGTGAAAGTATTTTAAAAGTGTCAGCTGTAACGCAGCATCCTGTCGTGTGATTAATGCAATGTTGACTTTCTATTATGTTACTCTTGTTCCTGTGTTACCTAGCCTTCGGTCTATTACTGTTGATTTTTATCACCATTTCACATTTGTGCTTGATACTTGTAGTCAAATGAACCGCCGATTCCCTGGCGCCTTCTTTTTGTTACGCCTATGTGTTGGTACTGCGATGATACCACTTGTAAGAAACTACATAGCGACTATCTTTCCAACATATTTTCTCAAAAATAGTAGTTACCCAAACAGTAGTTATACCTGCTTTTCATTCACATGAGTATAGTCATTGGTGATCCTGTGAATTATCCACATCTAACTTCAAATAAGGCTATTGTTACTTTAGAAAAGAGTATATTGTGAAAAATCAAGACTCCGATTGAATTCGAAGCAGTCACAGAAATAGTATGCCGGAATGTAGTAAGCATTTTACCAGCTGAACTAGGAAACCGCGCCATGAGGTCGGAAATTTTATGACCTTGTGATTACTCGCGAGGTTTGACATTTTGTATTCTTAGAACAAGGTTTGATCACAATGTGCAAAGACATATATGATTTCCACAGACCTTAGTTTCAACTTTGTATAAGAGACTTTTGGGAGGAAAACATTAATTGAGACGGATGCCAGAACAGAGACACTGAAGGCAACTAAACGTTTCCGTTAACCAGTAGGTGAAAAATTATGATGGCAATACTTAAATCGAGTTACAACATTCACGTAATACACTGGTTAGACTGCATTATACCAGTAGTTTGAATAGGAATGAAAATGTATGGTTACTTCTACGAATTAAGCCTCTGATAATGAGTAATGAAAAGTTACGTGATAGCTGATTACACTGAGAGTAATGTCATCTTTATTTGTTAATCCGAAGATCTATATACCGTATTGAGAAGAGAGATGGATTTCCTACATACAGTTAAGTTATTACCCGTTTTACACCCCGTCAGTGCAGATGAATACGATCCTGTTCGGCTTGTTAGTTTGCACTGACTACGGTCATTAGTGCGTAATATCGTGTTTGCACAACTTCTGGATGCTCATCCTGAAACCGATACCCCACGACCGGTTGTGTTCTTAGTTGAATCCTTCAGGTGGCAATAGTCTGAATTGGGATCGAAATAACAACCCTTCACGTCACGCGTCCAAGCTCCTATCTGCCCAGTCACCAGTTATTTGATCATCCCCTGTGAAGGAGAAAGTTTGCCACTATCTACAAAGGACGTAAGAGATAATGGAAAGTTATTTTTCGAAAGGGTTAAAATGTCATCACAATCGTAAAACGCACAAGCTGTCGTGCGTATTGACAGACGTTGATTACATTTAGATTCTGGTGAATTAGTTCTATTTAATTTCTCTAAATGGCCAGTGGTTTAATAATGGGCGACTTGATACACACAAGTATGATGGAAGGCAAACTTTGCTCAGTCATCTGATGGTGTCAGGGAAGTTGAGTTAACAGTTCGACTGAAAACTGATCTCTCAGTTGAGTGTTATGAGTTGTCTAAAACAGCACTTTCTGTTGGTAAGTATAACGAACGTATAGAAGTATAGCTTATAAGTGCACAACATCCATGTAGGTTTCACCATAGACCCCACAAAAATTTATGCTTGGTGACAGTTATTCCTGACGCTGACACTTCACATATACCAAATCAGTGAACGGCGTGCAACGGCACGGCTACATAAAAAGAAGGTAAGTGGGGGCTTTCAAAAAACCCGAGACTACTCGCTTAGATATTCAGCGTGTGTGTTTAGAAATATCACCCTGATTTCTGTTAGTTTGCACATTCAAACTGCACAGATGGTCATAATTTTCGTTTGAGAAAGAGATTGTATGGGATGACCAAACCTGTCTAATTAACTGTCTGGTAAGTATGATAACAATCAATTATTCCAGTGTGCAATCACATTACTACGCTGTGACAGGAAATGAGATTAAACATTGTTTGCTGTTGTTTAGTTATCTCGCAGTCTTGTGTGCTTCACGTTTAGTTTAGATCACCGAGGGTGAAAGATCTAACATGGATTCATTTTGTCAGAATGAGTCACATATCCTAAGCATGATGTACAGAATTTTTCCAATTTGCGCTCGAATATTGGTTAATGATTTAGTAACAACACGCTCCGGTCATCATCATAATAATAACAGCCATCAGCCTGACCGAAAGGTTCCGTGGATTTGGTCGATGCTCACCTTAATATTGACGTGGAATATCCTGGAAGAAAACATTACTAAGAAGGATAAATATTATTAAGAGAAGACTAAGCAGAGGAAGTAGAAATTGTTTGAGTGATCACGAGGACACCATCCAGGCAGGTGACACCTACCCACTCTGCTCAATGGAGCAGTCAAGGTCTTCATATTTCGTGATCACGTTGTTGGTTGAGTACCACGCGGTTTTACCCAGCTGCTGGTGGTCTCAGTATATTAAGCTTGGTTAAGTAAACGCTCAGCCGGCAAACGAAGTACGTGATCCAAACATCGCAAGCTGTGTACCGTGATTAGTTGACCAAGTAATCGCACATCCCCAGCGTTCCCGAATACGCGCCGGAAAACTACCACATTGCTCACGTAATCAGTTCACTTAAGATGGGCCAACTGGCGGAGACAACGACGGTCAAACACAGGTCTTCTTTGTGAACAGGCCACGTTTCCAAACCATAAAGCAAAATGAAACGTACACAAGCGTTATATACTCTTCCGTCCAGCGACAACCGAACGTCTTTTGGACGCCGCAGATGACGCAGTTTGGCAAAGACAACTCGTGCCTTTGCAATCCTCACTGATATTTCATCAGCAATATTACAGGCTGACGTGATAGTACTACCCAAATAGGTGAAACTGTCCACAGTCTGAAGCGGATTATCTACAGTGAAGAAAATAGGAGTTGAAATGTCCCAGTCTTGAAGCAGTACTTTACCCTTTGAAGGTGCAAAGCATATTCAGTACAAACCATCTCGCTCATTCAACCTGTCTAGCATGGTTTGCATGTTTTCCGCAAAGGGGCTAAGTAACATAATGTCGTCCGCATACTACAGATCCAAAGTGTCCTTTCATGTGTTTCAAATGTATGGGTAGCACTCTGTGTAAACCCGGAACGAACCTCTTTAATACATTTCAGCCTGCTAGATATTTAGCTTCCGGTGACTGGATCGACCGGGAGCCAATTGGAAGGCAGAATCGAAATAAGAACATATCTTGGGTTAGAACTCATTGAGGTTATTCGGGAAACCACGGTTCTTTCCCTCTAGATTTGGGAAATGTCAAAGAAGTTCACCTCTTTTGCGTTGGTGGTACACCAGCTGGACAGATGTGTATTAGGTCTTCTTTGTTTTCTGCTTGGTGAGGAAGGCACTTGTCTTTATAAAAACGTCATTAAGCGACGACTGGTCACGTGTACGGAAACGACTGAGAAGCATACTTGTTCAATAGTGACTTTGCACGTTCATTGATGCACCATACAGTGGCCAGTAGTTTATCGCTGTGTTTGGAAGCCTCGCTGTTTGATTCGAGTTTGGGTCATACAGATAACTCCTTCAAAGTTCTTCATATTGAGACTGCACGTTCAGTGTAGAGAGTGAGGAGCTCCATTGTATTAGGAACTGAGTTCACTAGATAGGTTAGAGCACGTAAATGTGCGTTATATAAGATGTGACCTAATCCGGTGATTAAGTTTGTGCCGAATATAATATGATGCCGCTAAGTCTTCATTAATTCATATCAAGGGTTGGTGGTTACTGTTGAAATAAGCTGTAGTTCGGGATGTTTAACGAATGAATTTGCCATGTGTGTTAGATAGGGTACATACGTCTGTGTTCGCCAGGGCCATTTTTGGCCAGAATTTTGCATTGTTACATACCAGTTCCGTTCTACATTGTTCTGGCATTTGCGCTTGTGAATAAAACCCATGAATGCTATTCGTAGACTGCGATTTTCTGAGCCGTCATACTGGGGAAAATTATTTTTCCGGAAAAATTCGTTTTAATAGCATGGTACCTGCTTCAGAAATTGAAATCGTCGAAATCTGCGTCATGGACTCATCTCCTTGTTTTAACTGATTATTAATTGAAAACGGCCCGATCGTAATTGTTTTCCGAAAATCGATATGGCTGCTGTTTTTGCTGTCGATTGCGTGTAGCAATGTCACCACAAGAATGCTGGGGTTGTTTTCATTTTTTTCATTTTTGTCGTTTGTTTGTTATTTTGTTTTAAGTTGTTTATTTTTTTATCTACGACTTTCAAGACGGTCGTTGGTGATCGCGAATTTCGCGTTATTTACGTTCGTGGGACGAGCCGTAGTTCGAAAACTGCTTTGAAGTGCGATAAGGTACGGTAACATAGGTTCCTGAAAACCGTGCAAATTTATTATCGTTGTACGAAGTATAAAAGACGTGGGAGTGTATGCAGGGGTTCGTGACGTGTCTAGTGGGTTAACTGCTGTCAGTTTTACTAGACCAGGTTTCGCGACACCTGCTGCTGATCACGATTTTGTCTGGTCCGACGAGATGCATGTCCAGTTATGACCTCTTTCGAGTTGGAGAACGACCACCCCATCAGTCGTCTGCCACATGAGTCTCATCCTACGAATCGTTCACTCACCATCAGTGAACTGAACGAATGCAGGAAGCTGTTCCGGTATAATACACCAACCGCTGACATTAAGCAGTACGTAACGGATGTTCACGAGAAGTTCATCACAACTGCTGAAATTGGATACATCTGCCGCAAGCTAAAGCCTGCGATTTCAAGTGAGTTTGCTATGCAAGGTTGGTCACGGACCATTAGAGAACCTTGATGTGGTGCTGTCGGTAATTAGTGCGATGGGTGTGGTGCGCACCTTGAAGGATGATGGTGACAGATATACGCATATCAGCTTCGCCTAGCGAATACAGACTGAACTATTTCGACGTTTCCTGTTTGTTGTGAATGTGCATGCCACCCAAGGGACAAACAGGCACAAGTGTGTCATTGTATATTTCCTCATACTTTTGAAGCTGGAAGCTACATCAGTTCATCGTAACAGACGGTATGGAACACGACCGACCCGTGATGTACGGATACGTTCGCAGTGAAAAGTATGCTTCACTACGTAGACTGTTCGAAATTTTTAAGGAAATGATGGGCGAGCAGGTTGCGATGAAAACACTGCCATGGATAAGATGGCTGTGCAAATGAGGGCATCGCATGTGGTGTCCGGCCGCGAAATCTTATTGTGTTACTTTCTTGTACGTGATGCCGTCGTATGTGTCAAAAGACAAACTCATCGCAGTCGTTATCTCTTCCACCGAATGGCTGCAGTAGACAACGAGAAAGAATAGGTTGCACTCTTACGCTGTTTACCGTAGGTTCAAACATGATTTCTATATCTTCGTTGAAAAGGATAGGAAGGTTTTGAATTATTTGTTGTGTCCTTAAGCCATCCATGCGCAAACCGATGTTGTCCACTTCGACAATCGAACGAATAGTAGGCTGGAGAACTTAAACGGACGGTTGAAGAAGAGGACGCACCCAAGAGACTTCCTAGCCGTCGCCATTCAGAAACTATGGATACACGGCGGGTGACTGCTGAGGGAGTATGAAATAGAAACCGCCCATCAGTGCGACCGTCGTGAGGTTGTGGATGTTGACGGGTCCGTGAAGACCACTCTTCACAGAATGACCATATTCACAAACCATCTTGCCCAGAGCCATGTGAACGGACGAACTCTATGACTCCCTTTCGAAATGGTATCTGAGTGCAAGGTAAGCGGTTCTCTAGTAATCACCTTGAACATGGCAGCTTCGTGTGCAACAAGACGGTGACGCTTTCGTCGTGGATAGCATACAGAGCACATGTGAATGTACTTTTTACCGTACAATGTGGCTTTCATGCACACACATTCTGCCGGTGTTTCTGAATCATTTCTATCCCTACGGTAAGGTCTTGTTTGGTTTTCATTTCCATTTACAAAAGTCACGTCCCCATTCATGGACGCTGGCTGGCAGAGTACAGCTTCCCAATTCGGCGGCTGGTGGACCCACAGCTTCGGTCGCTTGCTGCAGACAATTTTAACTGTCACTATGGAGCCCCGCATCATATACTTGAAGAACTACATGACTGTAACAGCCGCACGGCGGTGACTTGCATTTGTCAGTAAGATAGTGGAACGTGCCAAGACTGGCTTACCTTTATACGACTTTCCCATGGGTTGATCTCCAAGCGGTATGCAATCGAGGTAGGTGAAGGGGTCTAAAACAGGATTGCCGTGTGGATATTGCGGTGACCCGGTACAGATAGACAGCTGTTGCTGTGATGCAGATCAGCTGATTTTCACTGCAAATGGCAGACATAAACGAATGTCCATTCTGTGTCAAACAGCTTCAACCTAAATCGCTCGGTAAGTGCACGTTTCGAATCCTTATTTTTGCCGGTTCCCTCTAATTCAGCCGTTGTTTGCACTTCCACAATGATTATGGGATGTAAGTCCCGCACACCAAACACAACGGATGTCGACTTAGACTGGTCCGCTGACAATGTACCGCTTGCACACGGGCCGAAGAACGCACGAACCAACATCACCTGGAAGGATTACCCTGTTGATACAATTGAAGAAAGTAAGTTCCTTCATATATGTGTACACAGATTGCTTGCAGATATCAGATGTGATGAACGACATGATGATGAAGGCTTCATCCGATACACAGTTTCAGTCATCCGGGAGGATACCCATAACACATGAAAACCGAAGGCTACATTCTGTGCTGGGAAAAAACGGAGGTAGTATGCACATTTATCCACAATTATCGAATATACAATTCGAAATTCTTACTCCACGTTGTCGTCCCCAGTGACTTCACTCTTCCACCCATGTGTTTCAGCATAGGGAACGGTTTGGCATGATTCTTAATGTAAGATAAGTGGACGGAACGTTTATAAGTGTCTAAGCATAAAGTACAGTTTGGCATAACTCGTAAGGTAGGACGAATGCGCTGATCATAGCTTAAGTGAACTGGACGGGGCAGCTACTAGTGTGAACACATACTGCATACTTAGGCGTTGATCATAGCTCAAGTCGACTGGATGGAGCAGCTATTAAGTGACTAAATGCGACATAATTAGGCGCTGGTCATGGCTTAAGTCAACCGGACGGATCAGCTACCAATATCAGCGCAAGGCATATGATTCGGAATAACAAACGTGTGCAACGACGTCGACAACATTTTCGTATGAAGCAAAGTGAACAGCAGTTTGCCGATCATGTTTCCAGGATTTCATTTCCGACGAATGATCTCCTGAAGGTGTGACTGGAAACGCCGTTCGTTTGATCCGGATATGGCATGAAAGTTCCTCTTAGCAAAGGACCAAAGATTTTCCATATTTTTCGAGCGGATAACGTTCTCAGGGTCAACGAAATTGTTTGAATGATTGACTGTTCGCCTAAGTATGCAGTACGCATTCACACAAGTAGCTGCTCCATCCAATTCACTGAAGCTATGAACAGAGTTGTTAAGCAGATAATGGGATAGTTCATAATAAACGTGTATTTAGACCGTTGGGGATAGGTTGTAATGATCTCATTCAGTTATGACGATAAATTAGACAACCCACTGGCAGCCGTCAGTGAATTTTGCAGCCAGCGAAAGCATAGACCAACTCTCATCGGAGGCACAGTCGTCAATAATACGAAGATAGAAGGGTTGTAGCTGAAGTGGCAGAAGTGGGAATCAATGTTTTCGTCGAATAAATAACGAATATCAAAGTTGGTCATTATCTGTCAGGTAAATGAGCATTGACTCGTATAAAGGTGGCAAGTTATATTCATGAATAGTCAATAAGCTATAAACAAAACAATACACACTTTGTTACTGATAAAGTCGGACGTGTTACCCATGTTCACACTATACCGTGGGTAGCAACAACCAGGTGATAACGTAAACCCTTTTCCACCGGAAATACTATAAGGAACCAAGCTGAACATATAATTCAGGTGAATAATTAACCAACGACCGTGGCGACATAGCTTTCATTAGGAATTACTGTGATATTTCGTGTACAATGCAATGCAAACATAACGTGGTCGAGAATTACAGATTCAATTATATCGATAAAACTACGCGGAATTGAGCGTTTCTGCGACACAGGAATACGTATTCTGCCACGAAAATTCCGATGGAAGCATTTTCGGAACGTAAAATCGATTGGGAAGGCCAACATTATGTTTTTGTCGGTAAAAATGGCACAACATTTTTTTCAACAAAAGTACAAATATGGACAATTTTCAGATATAGCTGATTTTTCTCACTGCAACGCAACTATTATACTCGATAACATATGTATATTTGTCCCGTAATATGCGTTTCAATATTTCATTAAAAATTTGAAAAATCTTTTTTCGCCCCTAAGTGACCGCTTACAACTCGTTCCGGCCTTGAAGCACCATTCCGGCGACCTACACAATTACCGTTATAAGTGTCTTAATCTTTCTACCTGGGGGTGTCCTTTAATGTTATTCTTTCAGCAGATCAACTCATCTCCATTCCAGCGTACCTCCTGATTTCATGGAAAAGTTAAAAAACAATGATACTAACAAGTAGTGAGGCTTGGTGAATTGCCCTACGTTAAAGTAGGTTATTGACGTTTTTCACGTTCGTAGTTTTATAAAAAACTTAATACTCAGGTTACAACAACAGTTCGATTATCGAAAATATAATCACACTTTCTTGCTTAATTACGTGCAAATTTAAATAAAAGCATGTGTTTCCACATTTATGACGTCGATTTTCATTAAACTTTACCTCCATATTTCCGAAATAACGTAGAATGCAATTCTGAGTTATTTTTCCATTACTCCCTATGCCATTGAATTACTGCACATTTCTTGCGTACGTCTTCGGAAGATTGAAATAAAGAAATCTTCAGGGAACAGATTTGTAAGATTGTAGTATCTACAACATGTCACAAAATTTCAACAACTTTAATAGCTAGAGAGTATTTTTTAACCAAAAGATAACAGAGATATTCACTGTCTACCGATTACATGCAGCAATAAAACTCAACACCCATTGCTACGACCTGTATGACGCTTGCTGCTCTTGAGTACTGGTTGATGTTGACACAGAAACGCTGATGGCATTTATGTTTTCTTGATGAATAGTAACTTCGGAAACAGGTCGGGTGGTTTGTACTGTGTAAAGTTTCGAACTCCTGGCCAGAATGAATTTGTACCGAAGCCGCGCAGTTAGTACCATAAGGAACTGATTCACTGAAAAACTATGAACATCACTTATACTACTTACAATGATTGTGGTGAAAAACGATAATTTAAAAGGTCACCAACTGCATAATGCGGTTTTTCCCTCATATAAACGTTTACGCTGCGTTGCCTCAAAGGCCCTGATCAGATATGAGCCGTTGTCAGTACTACTATTAATAAGCTAACTTAGTATAGCTAATTATCTCCTTGTGGCCAATTCTTTTTTGAAGTAGGACGAGCATACCCAGAGTATAAATTGCATTTTCTCGTATCCAACAAGGATCAACTCCTGGTATCAGATTCTGAGAGACGTCGTGAGTGTATTTAGGAAAGACAAGTTTGCCTAAAACAGTCACTTGAGAAGACATTTTTATACCTAGCCACTAGATTAAGAACTTGGTCAAAATTAGTTTTGTTCTAACTTGAAAAAATGACGTAAATCAACCACCCTGTTCGTTGTTTATTTCGTTCTCATGTAAGTGTTGATTGAAACATTGGCTTTAACAACACAAGTTATGCCAAGATCCAGTTTGACGAATGAAGTTTTCGTTTAAATCCCGTTGTTGGAAACGTGAACGTTGTTATTGTTGTTGTTGCTATTGTGTACACAATTCATTTCCGTTCCGTCCCATTTGAATGACGGCTTAACTTGTACTGATCACTGGTTTCCAATCTAAACTAACTTCTCTGTTTGTCCGTTAAAATTGATTTCCTTCGTTTGTTTTCCCATTCCGTTTACATATGGCCTGGATTTGTGAACGTAAATTGTTAAAGAGTTAACATAACTTCTTCCTTAGCATATATGTCCAGTAAATCGAATGGTTCGACATGATTTCCAATGAGCATCACTGAAAATTGCGAGATTTAAAAGGCGAACACTGAAAACTTCCACGCAAACCACACAGATCAATTATGCCTATTCGGAGAGGTTGGGGATAGCCGTGTGTTGACAAGTTGTCATGCGGAGGTACTTAACATTCAACAACATTGGAAAACAGTCTGTGCGAGATATTAACGTTCCGTCTACATACTTACGTAATAAAGTAGAACAACTGAATATGTTCAGTAAACGGGCAGAAGCAACGTTGGAAACCGTGAAGTCCGGGTTCAATTCAAAGGGAGCAGGTGCATAAGTTTTTAGGCGGACGAACTGTTTGAGTTAACAGCTTGCGTATAAAAACCGCATGACGACAGTGAGTTATTTGCGTCACCGTGGAGAACACGGGCAGTCGAGGATTCCGACTGTTTAACAACATTGTGAAATATTTGAACTAGTCAACAATGTGACTGTTTTCCATGACATACTTTGCAGTGGACGAGGTCTTAATTCAGTTCACAACTGCTGTTATTCTTCAGTATGTCGTCGTGCACACAAACTACTCCGACAGACAGGTGGAGAGAAAATTTTAATTTCTGGTCATCTGTGTAATATATACCGCACCCGGTTTTCAAGAATACGGATGCACCTCCGCACACTGAGACATGCGCGGTCGTCATACAGATATGATGAGCAAATAAGCCAGAGTTGAAATTATTTCCACATTCAATAAAAGGACTAAACAAATCAATCGGGTGTCTATAGTCCATAGCGGTGAATCGGGATGATACAAGAAATCGGAAGAGCAACTGCTGAAAAAATCGATCCAAATGATGAGAAACGACGGATGTCAAACGATAATAAGCACCGGCCAACTAGACGGAAACAGATATGGAGTATGAGTGTTTTAAAATGAAAGCTCATTACAGTGTAGTGAGCTTACAGTCAATTGGCAATTTTGTCTTAATAAAAACCGATCGGTCGATCTGCCACCGAACATGCTTGGAATATGTAACCGTGTGTTGGTTTAGTGTCCGGTGTTCAGGCCTCTATTGAATACGGAGACGACCATTGAAGAGCACTGTATTTCAAGCCTAAATTCGATGAATTCAAATTGGACCAAGTAGTGGATATTTGATTTTATAACGTGGTCAACCGCCTTTAGAAGCGACACCAGCCTTTAATATAAGTGCATATGTCATTGCGGTTGCAACCGAACTAATCTACATGTCACGAATGTGAATAGGCAAAACCACATAGACCGACCCGAACAATAAATGTCATTGAAATCATGCCACTGGATATGTGTAATTTAGGGTGGACTTCAGATATTGGATTGCCTAACTATACTAGTGTGTTATTAGTCTGCACCATGACGGACGACTGAGTTTCAACAAATATTCTTATCAGTTAACGTTCTCGTTTGTTGTTGCCGAGGAATGACTCACTCTAACTAACATTGCAGGATTCAGGAAAGTAGTGACAGTTTAGTGAGCTAGTTTTGCATGACAGAATGACATTTAACACCACAATGTAGTGTTTATGTGTTACTAAAAAACGTGGTTGGTTTGGATAATACAAACTGGAATTAGCTGAAAACTAATCACAGGTTCTGTATTCCCATGGACTTTAAAGCCAACCTGTTTGGAAAAGAAGTACCATATACAAGTTTTGGTAATGTTAGTGCTCATCAGTAGTGTATATCTTTTTCACGGCTTGGGTTTGAAATCCTGTCAGGCTTACATTAGATAACCTTTTCAACCACTGTGTTGTTGACCTCAAATAAGGCTTGACTGAATTATCACACGTAAACACTCATCTGCATTTCTTCATAAGTAGATGTCTGACTGTTTTATTTGGGGGAGGGTGGATGAAAACCTCATGAGAAAAACCTGTTGCGTGGACAACCTCGTTCGTTCAAATTTGTTCACAGCCTGTTAGGTTCTTGACAGTTGGACGAGCGTGTTCTTCTAAATAAATCCGACCGTTACTCTGTCCCTCCCTTTAATCTAATGCAGCCTCGTAATATATTCATTCTAGCGAAGGGATTTAGAGCATTACTTATTGAACACCACCTACATTAGATCACAATTCTTGCATTCACATAAGCATTTCGGCCTGCCCACCTCCTACTGAAGCAATAAACACGAGTTTCGTTCTGATTAGAGCTCATCAGTAGTGTATACCCTTGTCCGGGCCTGAATTTACTTTCCAACTGTCGAGATAATCGAGCAGTGTGAACACTGTTCATACAAGGTTGCTGTTAAACATTTCTATACGACTGAGCGGTCACTCCTAGTTTGGGGTCACTGGCCTTGTGGTTAGTACGCTATTCTCACGTGCATGAGGGTCAAAGTGTAAATTCCGACTAGGACAAGGTTATACACTACTAATGAGCCCTAATGAGAGCGAAAACCGAACCTATTACTTCTTACAAAGTGAGCTGGCTGAAAGACCTATCTGAATACGATGACCGTGATAAAACTTGGGTAGTGTTTAGTCCGAAGTATTTGTTCTAGTTAAAATAGAAACCACCGATAACGAGCCAACTAAATGAATATGCAGACATAGTGGGCATTGAAACAATCCAACTGAAACCTTTGCTTTATTGCATCGCATAATGAACAACAGTTATGAAAAAACGGTTACCGAGTATATCACATCACAGGTATCACATCTAGCAAATGTTGAAGGTCCGTAAATTACAACCAATTTCAGTGATTCGATATCAGGCATTGCATATTTGAATGACATTGTGTAACTGGAAACGCAACTTTCCAAGGTTTGCATAAATCATTTGATCACTGAGTCATTGCTTTCAGGTCGGGCAATAGAGGATTTTTTTTATTCGTACACGGTTGATACAATTACGCGAATTGTGCATACTTCAATACAACATTAAGGTATGCACAGTTCACTGAGCCGGACAGTATGGGAATACGAAGTCAAGCCTATTCCCTATTTGATTTATGTCTTAAATAATGAACGACAAATAGTCCGTCTTTGTAATACGTTAGAGAATGAACTGACCAACTTTTAACAACATTTCATGGGTGGCATGCATTTGATAGAAATGATCATAACGCAGATGTTGCATGCGGATAATAAAGTCTGTGTGAGTATACAAGATTCTATGAAACAATCCTCACACTTGCATGGACTTAGGTGGTTAGATCATGTACTAAGGATACCAGCTAATCGCTTGCCACACCGAGCGCTGTTTGCCGACGCCGCGACCAATTGGCGCAAGGTGCGAGGTGGCCAAATGATAACCTGGCGTAGACAAATGGAATCGTTCAGGAAGGGATTGGGCACTGTAGATCGGGTTCGTTTTCCGGGCTGCAGCCCCCGCGACTCGCTGAGTCGATGGCTTGAGATGTTAGGTGAGATGGCGACTAACCGAGTTCAGTGGCGTGAATGTTGTCGTTGTTTGACCGAATTGTCTGTGAAGTGAGTGAGTGCAGTTGATGACGCGTGGCAGTGAAAGCCGTAACGAAGCCGTCTTGTTGATGACATCTTATAGGGTTTGCTTCTTCTTCTTCGTGGTTGTGTGGCAGTCAAACGTCAGTGTGAACCACTGATGTATTGCTGTCTATGATGATGAGGATGATGAACTGAAGATTTACACACAGAAGTATGCATCATACATATTTTGATTAACTTGATTTACCGATCTTTAAACCAGTCCATAACTTCGATCGCCAAGGGACATGACAAATCCTTTAGACTCAATTGTTTGGATGTATTGACCTCGAATGTCAGTTAAATCTCTAATCGCTTGACAAATCAGTTTTATCGTAGAACCTTCTATAATTAAGC
Source organism: Paragonimus heterotremus (assembly GCA_013368495.1). Classification (NCBI taxonomy): domain Eukaryota; kingdom Metazoa; phylum Platyhelminthes; class Trematoda; order Plagiorchiida; family Troglotrematidae; genus Paragonimus; species Paragonimus heterotremus. Next base: position 85,823 of record LUCH01001553.1, read on the forward strand.
GAAGGTTGAACAGTTTGGGGTAAGTTTTTATGCAACTCAAAAGAAGACTAATAATTCCACAAATATCAGTACGCGATGTGTCCAACATATTTTACACTCGAACGGATTCGTTAGACTTGGGGAGTGACCTGTCAGCGGATACGGAGTGTTGAATAGTAATGTGTGGGCTATATGTACTGTTGGAAGAAATCGTCCAATAAAGCGGTTTTTAATGTTTAGGTCACACATTCCCATGTTGCTCCCGTTTACGACCACAACATACAGGGTCTCAGTTAAACATCGTATGCACTTCTGCATTGTTCTGTACACGGCGGATTTTACCTGTTGTGGATTTTTGTCGTTTATTTCCCATTGACTGACCTGATTTCGTTCATTGATGATTCATCCTATCTGTCTTGTTGTACAGGATCCACCTATTATCAGATTTGACCATATCCTAACGTTGTGTTGAGACACTTCACTCAATGTTGGAATGCTTGCATTCCATACAAGGTCACTCATCATACTACCACCAGATTTCAGAGACTTAGAGTGGTCATGCCTAGTTATAGTTTTAAGACGATGTTTCTCCCAGTTATCGGGTGCCGTTATCATTATCGTTGTGCTAGGTTGGGGACTCTGGAAAGTTTCCCGTAAAATTGTTTGTGGACTCAACCACTCAAGACACAAAAACAGGGAGACTAAAGCAACCTAACGAGAGTCATCCTGTTGAGATAAACTTTTTATCCATCTGCATGTCATCCCAAATATTGTTTTCATTCTCACTGCTTATGACTCATGTTATAAGTTGAACTTTGTTTACGGTTCGAGGTGCTTGACAATAAAGACTTACAAAACCGCTCATCTAGAAAATATCACAATCGGAAAGCTTCAAGCATTACTGGGAATATTCAAACTGCAATAAACCCTTACGTAAACGATTATGCTGTGTTTTTAAGTTTTCGGTTGATAGGTGAATATGCTTTTTAAAAATGGCTACAGAAAGCACACAGGAAGTGCTAAGTTCCGATAAGCTGCTAAGAAAACGCTGCACTAACACCTATAGCTAAAAGGCATGCATGTAGTTAAAACGGTCCGCGGAAATTAGCTCAGTCTGGTACGGCAACGTGCTTTTTTCAGCGAATGTTACAAGGTGTCATCATCAGGCTAAATACAACACAATGAACAGGAAGTTAGTTGTCAAGTCTAGATTTTGTGGAACCTAGTGCAGTGTGGGCCAAAAGGCCATGAGTTTCTTCTCAAGTGGGAAGCTATCTATAAGAATTTGCCTTATAAGGACGAATTATCATGAGTATCGCTGACGACAAGGCTCGACATGACCCTAATGAGAACGTTCCATGCTACACAACTAAAATCAACGTTCTCCTCTAAGTCAGCAGTATGCATTCATCTCAAAGACGCAGTGCTAAGTAGCGCTATGTTGCTGTGTACCTCTCATTTGCTTGTTCCTTTTGAGCAAACTATACTGGTCGCACAACGAGACTCTTGTCGGAGAGAATACGTGAACACCACCCTGCCTGGCTGATGACCGGACAGCAACGGAGGATTTCCAGCACAACTTTGGTCCACCTAGTTGATACAGGACACTGAGTCAATGTGGGGATCGCGTTCAAACCGATCTACCGCGTCACACCTGTTCACACCAAAGGTGTGAAATGTATCCTGGTCATTCCAGAGACTATCAGAATCCGACAGCGAAACCCTAAACTGTCTCTTGTTCAAGCACTGAAGTTATCGTAGCCTGCTGTCGTCAGAACACTTGACATGGTACTATAGTAACCATGTCCATAATCCCCAAATGACACTGGATTCAAATTGTATTATGTTTCACAAAATCCTAACTTGACAACTAATCTCATATTTATTTTGTTGGTTTTGGCCTAAAGATGACACACCAAAAATGAGTTTGTTCGCCGTGTTTTGACTTTTGATGAAATCTCCGGGTGTATCCGAACATTTGAAGCTTGTTTTGTTTACACGTAAACAGTTAGGGATACACAATAGTTGGTTTTCATTGGCAGGAAACTTGCTTGCCGACCATCAAAGATGAAGGGACTAGGTTGGAATTATACCTTTCAACTGACATGAAGACTTGCACACCGGAAAGTTATTTTCTCAACAAGCTGACTTAATGCAGTAAGTATGCTCGTCGCTGTTGTGGGCTGAACTTTTGTAGCTCAGTTCGCCTGGCTGACTAGCTGGTTTTCAGACGCTCAACACCTGTTTTGCTCGCTTGTTTTCCCAGACATATACCCGAAATGTGTTTCCACTCATGTCGCAAACGTGTTTTAATTGATGTGATAAACCTATATTCGTTTCATTGGGCCGTTTACACAAGCACCCCATTAAGCTGATTCATTTTACGTGATAAATCAATGGGTTTAATTTATTCAAAGTTATCTGCATGTTCAATAACCGATGGTGATCTGTTCCAGCTTGGTTTCGATTGGTTGGGAAGACATCTACAGCTATTGGCAGTAGAGGCAGACTCCTTGATCCTCTCGTGAAACCAAAGCTTTACGTTTGATGACGTGTTTTTCATTTTGTTCTGTCAGACGTCCTGTGTTTTGGGACCCCAATGAAGAAGTTGCGGCACAAATAACTTACGGGTAACTTGTGGGTGGTCACTAATTTCATGGCATGAACAACGAGCATACTTACTTTGTGTCGTGTAAAGTAATGGAAAAACCATTCGAAACTTGGCCCTGAAAAACACATTGATACACAGAATTCTACAACGATTAACAGAAACTGGGTACTGTGAGCTTTAACAAAAATCCTCACCTAAGTTTCAGCGTCTTATTCAACTACATAGGAGACCATTTAACTGAGGTTGGTTAAGCACGGTTGAACTTGACCACGAGCGTGTTGCCAGTTTGTCGGTCATCAGTAATTCTCAAAAACATAATCTGTTTATGCATACCTTAGCTACTGTTATGGTTTTCTGCGTCAAGACAACCTAGGGCTTCTGATTCACATACATCTGAAAGTTGTCTGCAGCTTGAAGCGAACTGTTCACGGTCAACGGATATCTGTTGTCTCTTTGAACAGGGAGTGCAAAAGTGAAAAAGGGCATAACGTGTCCCTGATAAAAGTTTAATTTCACTGAACCGTAAAAGGTTCCGGAATTTACAAGGATTCCGTTCTTTAGTGAAAAATAAACCTGATATTTCTGTGCAATATACACACCTAGGGATTGGGGATTGTCCTATACAATAATACCAGTAAAAATAATACCAATATAAATGTCAGTATCGCTTAGCTGAAGTACGAAATGAAAATCCTTGATGCAGCACAGATTTCTCAGGTTGCTTTTTTACTCGAAGTGTCAACAGTATGGCAAGGTTGCACGTAACAGCGCTCGGTTGAGATCATGTAACTGTGGCGACCTTCAATCTAACGTTGAGGCGACCATGTAAACATGATCGTTTTTTCATAGACGAATGTAACTGAGATTACAGATGTGATAATTTGTTGACGCCCACAACGGTCTAGGACGGAATAGGGGTACCAATTCCGGTCGTAGCGAGATCGTGAAGTGTTGAGTTTTTTTCAACTACACTGAACCCTGAGCCTAATGCCTCGTTTTAAAAAGGACTGGTTTATCCACATTATAGTGCTGTGGGCATCCGTGAGCAGTATTCAGTCTAAGGTGCATTAATAAGGCAGGCATCAGCGTATGCCCTTGTGCATCGTATATAAATAATTGAGTTTAGCTGTCTTCAAAGGAACGAACGATCGGAATTGTAGAAGGACGTAAATCTTACATTTTTAGATCTACCGCTGTCCTAACCTTACAACTACTGTTTCTGAACTCATAATATTAAAATAAATCGGTTAATCGTAATTGACATAGTGGAAATCTGGAAGCAAAGATCAGGATGATGCTCAATAATACCGAATATCAACTTGATGTTAATCGGAGGACGTGTGGTCACCAAATACATGGTAAATCACGAAGCTTAATTGAGAGTGCGCATTTCTATGTTGAACACTAACAAATGTCCATCAGTTTACCGGTTTTAATCACGTGCCTTTCTTTCCAAAGTGATAACGTTGGTACGAGTTAGGGTCTTCACGGTCGATTGAGGTTAAGACAGCTTGCAGGATCTGATTGCGGTTTGCTTTGCCCAGCTAAATAAATGAAACAAAAATAGTTTGGATGAGAGACATTATAACGTCAAAAACGGATCGGTTCTAGTGAAATTAAACTGGACAGCTGTCGAACAACTGTGACCATTTATGAGAGAGACACAATTGGAAAATTGTGAACTTCGGTTGGATTCCAACCAGCGATGGAAACAGTGTGCCTAGACGTGGCAAGTTCACTACCAGCTGAGCTACGAAGCCATACTAGTAGTTTAGAAATTTCACGAAATTTCATTTTAAGTATTGATGAAGGTTTCTTTTCCCGAGTGAAGTTCAAATTTATACCATCATTCACCTGGGGAAATCCTTCATCTAATCACTATTGTGTTTTCACTCGGAATGTTGGTTTGTCCGTGTAGTTGCACTTCATAATAATGACCATCATTATGTCATCCTATCTGACTGATATACAAGTGTTGGTGACCGATGCACATTCTACTTTACTGTCCCGTCACTTGTCTGTAATCACTACGGTAGAAATTATGTTTAACTTCAGTGCAGTCGATTCCATCAATGATATGTGTTCTATGAAACATGAAAGAAAACTTTGCATTTTAGCAGTTTCCGGTTGGTATTTTAGACTTCGTTGAATAATCCACTGTAAACTGTTGTAGTTTGAAAACTTTATGAGTTTCGTTCATAGTAGTCATCACGATGTGGATAAGGTTAATGACAGGAAGGGTCGAAACGGTAGAGTTGAAGAATAAGAGTAATCTTAAAAAAAAAGAACGATGTTGCCCATGTTTTTTTGAATTTTGATCCTGTATGCATTAGTTGTGGATGTCAAGTTTTTATTTTGTATCAGCATATGTCATATTAAACATCCTAGCCATCGTTTGCTTATTGAGCAGTGTTGTATTCATTTCAGTTACATGGAAACCATTCAGATAAAGATGGCTACGCAATATTCATTTACTGAATATGGACTCCAACGCATGATCCTACCTGAAGAACAGAAAACGGCTGAGATTGTCCCTGAAGGTTTTAATCCGCCCTGTCTGAAAATGAATACACCGGCTGCTGTTAGATCTCACTGTCATTCCTACAAGTGGTCACATTGATCGCAGCCTTTTTCCTCATCTAACCGTTATAGTAGGAATTCTCTTCTATGCTTCTAGGCAATATAATGTGACGTGACGTTCAGCAGAGATTATCATGTGGGATACGTAACAGGCACTCAAAGGTTAATTATGGGCATACATAAACGATGTAACAAATAAGTCATTCAAAACAGCAAACGCATGTTCTTGGGTCAGCAAATCACTTACAAACAATTTGTGTCTCTTTCAACTAAATTACATCCGTTAATTAGTTAAAATGCAATGTATCATGGTTGTTATAAGTCTCGTGTGGAGTCAGGGGAGCGTTTTCACCAGTCTGTTGTTATATCAACACAGTTAGGGATGTGACGAACACCTGATTTTCACGATTAAATTGCTTGGTATGGCGCTTCTTAAAGTCACCTCAACGTATTGCAGTGGTGTGTTTTTTGCAGTAACAGAAAGGACAGACATTGTAAACCAGATGGATAATAATACGCAGACCAAAGCAAATTCCCAAGCAATATATAGATAACCATGTTCAATTAGTTCTTGAGGTAATCAACTTGCCAAATAAAAGTATACATTGAGAAGGGTGATACAAACTGTCATCTGCTTTTTTGTTTGTGCTAAGTGACAGTTTCAACACAACTTCGTGCAAGGAGAAGTTGTACAATAGATAACATTTCGCGGTAAGACAGAATTAGTCCAAACCAAAGGGGCAGCTTGAAGATTGACCAAACAAAACCTGAACCATAAATATATCCAACGGTTACGAATTAAACATGAATCAGCCACTCAAGGAGTAGATGTGTCTTACTGCCTTTGAACCTGAATGCGACACTACCTGTTCCTTGCACATCCGTGAGCGTGTAGTTATCTCTTTGTTGTTACACAGTCCGGATGACAAGACACTTATTGGGCTCAGAAAGGTCGTAAAACGAATGTTAATGAGCAATCGAAATAAGTTACCATTAGAAACCTGACCTGAAGGGATATCTGACCCAAAGATCTAATGTCATCAGTAAACTTATTTACTGACTCTGCTTAAACTGTCACCATTTTACGGGCTGGTATTAGAAAAGGTAGTCATATTGCAAGTTTGCATAGGTGGACCATGCAAACAGTAAAAGTTTTTTGTTACTTAAAATCATCAGACAGAATTTACGACTCAGAATTTGACTCCAACTCTGAATTAATTACATATAGACCCATAAGCCTCTAAACAACAGAGTTAGTGATTCTGTATTCCAATGGCTGATTCTGCATAGTTTGCTTTTGGGAACACTAAATAATGGTGGTGTTTTACAAGATAATTTTACTTTGTTATACTGATAAAAGCTATTTTAACAAAAAAGGTTTAATCAATCTTGCGATGACATTATTAGAGGCAATCGGTCGACACCTTTTTTTCTTCCTCTCCTCTCGATCCTGTCTTTCTGTTTGTCCGAACAATTCATTCAATTCACTGAGCTTCCTCAGTTTCACAAGTTTGAGTGATTGGGTTTTTATCAAAATCAAATTAATGTTGGAAATCTGTGTATCTATTCTGTTCAACGCATCATAGAACTATCAATCATCTCATTACGCTCACTTAAATTACTCCCAATGTCCAACCGCATCATGCTTTTGGAAAGTGGGGCTTAATTGATTAATTGTTTATACGGTGGTATCACTGAACTGCCCTCAACAAACAATTCTCTTTTTGAAACACGAACAGACAGCTAGTTTGCGGAACAAAACTACAAGCTGGGAAGAAAACTTCGCTAGAAGAATTTGGTTTGAAATCGAAAAAGTTGCCCAGAAAGTAAACAATGCACAATTACAGCAGACTGTCTGTGTTCAGTTTTCAAGAAAATATTCCTGAATTAAATAAGCAGATAAACAGGAAAAATTTCGCAATTTCTGAATTTATTTGGTGCGGATTATTCGATCGTTGATAACTTACTAATTTTACGGGGAAAATGTCTTCTTCGTCCTAAAGAAATTTCATTTCTTTTTCAGTCCGAAATTCATTACCACTGTGAACTCCACATTTTTTCCCAAGTCATACTTTTGCTAACTGTTTATCAGTTATGTCTTTCCTAACACCTGAGCTAAACCTATCCTTCACCACCATGATGCAACAAAGTGATCTATCTCAACCGGCTGTCTGGATTAACACATCGGCATTATCACTAGGACAAAAATAAGTGTGTTGCCTATTACGTTCTGCATCTGAGAGAATTCCATGTATGTACTGACTGTTTGTTAAATGCTTGCGGTTGCAAATGGAAAACATATTTTAATAGAGTTCTCAGTGTCTGAACTACTGTATTGTGACACTGAACAGCAAGTGAACATAGTGCTTCTATGCGAATATCTTTTCACGGAAGGCAAAGGTAATGTTGTTATGTTGAGTCACAACTTTTCTATCCGAGCACTGTTAACTCATCCAGTTCACTTATGCATACCTACTCTCCAACAGTTTTACTGCTTGCCAGTTACTTTAGTGTGTTGACCAGACTTCAAATATTTCTTTGAAACCCCATAGTGTTTATCGTCATAAAGCTGTGTTAATCCTTTTCTGTTTCTATAATTTGTACCGCGTTTCGTTAACTAGGTCCTAATGATTAAGTTTCATTTTAAGTACGATGTACACATTATCTCCATCAATCTATATCGGCAGTTACGTTTTCAGCTACAAGTTAGTCTAATTAGTTAGACTTTTGTGTTTGACTGGCATACTCCACGTTCATGTGAAGAGACACAGATCGATTCAGCTTTCTAGGTTGTACTCTATTAGGTGTAGTTAGTATCACCGAAACTGTTCCATCGGTTTTTATGGAATTTTGAGCTTATTAAACAAAATTTGGAAAAAGTTCTTTCTTCCGCTATCACCAACAAACACACATCCTGGTTAATCCTACTTAGTTTACACGTTCATTATAAAAATAAACTATGTTATTATTCTAAGGTTCTATCTGATGAAGATGAGAATGCGTGAGCATCGGTTATTTTTCTCCTGAAGTGTAGGAAGCAATTTCCTGAAATGAACTGGTTGGCAAATCCATCATTATCTGGATAACATTTTTATGTAACTTCCTTTCAGCGTGATTGTCAAAATTTTTGTCAATCTCCACTCGATTTACACGGGTTCTCCAATCAGAATGATTGAGGACCAAACTTTCCAACGATTGTGGTAACCCACAGTATGCGGGAGCATTTAACAGAGGCGGTTTACTGGTGTTGTTGTGACCTGAATTACCCCACAACTGTGAACTTATGCTGTCACTCTTCACCTAATCGAGTATGCATAATAAGATGCTAACTGATAATTATTTTCCTTTTTATGTCGTTAATATATTTGGTCAGATGATAAACATATTGAAGGTGACATTTATTACCGATACTGCCAGTTATCTCTATGGATATTTATCTTTTGTTCCATCCGACGTTTTTTTAAAAACGTGGTGCTGTCTCACTTGTAAAAATATCAGTGGAGTATATATTTCAACTTTTAATATCACGCACGTGTAACTCGGTTGTTTTGAGAACTTTCTTTTACATTTATACACCAGAATATAAAAACATACAAATACAGAAAATACAAACATACGACACTGCACTGAATGACTGTATGATGACCCACAATACTGTTTTTCTGTACTGGTTAGCTATTTCAAATAACAGCGATTCTCCTCTGTTTTCTTTTTAATGGCTTCTTTCACACAATTTATATTTCAGTGATTAACGTTGTAATTGCTTTGTTTATTCTTCTGTATTCCGGGCTTTCTTTGAACTGTGCCACTCATTGTCCAGCCAGAGAGTATATTTGCAATATTGCTTCATTCATTAATAATGTTTGCATTAGTATGCAATCCGTGAAGTCAAGCTTTCGGAAATTCTCTACAATGGGCATCGTTCAACCACTGTTTCGCTACCTTAACAAGGTAGTTATGGTTTGAAAACGGATCTTTTTTATGTTACCTATTACATGATAGACTAATTTAGCCACTCATCAAATTGACATAAAAGTCTCTGAGTTATTCAGCTGAATATGGATCTAGTGGCAGTTTCGAAATTACGAAAATCTGTTAACACCCAAAAGTGGCATATCGGACAGTAATGCACACTAAAAGTGTTGAAACGAATAAAAACTTACAAGTTGGAATAAAATCTTTTCATGAAGCTTTTCTCAAACACGACTAACACATATAGAGTGACCAAATATTTTTCATAACCTGTAAACGTTGTCTTTTCGTTGTAACAAAGAAATTGTGGATCTAGACTGTCACAGATCGGTAAGACGAGTCTTGCTAACTCTGAGCAGAGTTACTTTGACGAATTTTGTCACGCACAATAGAAAGCTTAACCTACGTGAACCCAGTCAACAGTTTAGTGAAATTGTCGGCGTATTAAAGAATAAGTTTAAGCGAAGGGCTTTAATATCAGCTTAATCATATAATCGTTTGCTCTCCACTAATTGTTCACCACGTGCTTATCAAACACAATGACATCACTCATGACTTTAGAAATAGGTTTGTATGAAGTTATATTCACAGAGCCTTGTTTGTTCCCTACCACACACGTTGTTTTGACCACAAACAGAACTCATCGGCAGTTTAAATAGGACGGCTAATCAATATTTGCTGGTAACGGTTGTGTATGGATGTGTGTTTGCATGTGTTCGTGTGGTTGTTGATTTTGTTGTTGAGCTTCAAAATGCCCATTGAACTTTGCTATATAAACACACAGACTGCAGTATGTACCAGATGAGATGCAGCTAAATGTGCTCAAGAGATACATTATTAACAAATGTTAAGCCTACAGCCAACCATCTGTGGTACTATGTAATCATGTATCATGTAACAGTTAGTTCCACTGAACTGAACAAAGCAAATTACCGTAATCGTCCATTTCATCAATAGTTTACCGTCTGTTCTAAAATATACAGATTATCTCGCAGAAAGTCAGTCGATATGGCATTTTTAAGGTCCTTCGAAAAGAAATCGTGCATCAGCGAACAACATTCCATCGAAACATTTGACAGAAAGATGGACGGAAATATTATCTTACTTTTAAAAGAGTAGGTCGCAGATTGCAAATAAATCATGTTAATATTTTCCCACAGCAATTGGGAAAAACTGAAGGTAAAAGACACGAAGAATGGGCAATTCTGTGGGGTCCCATTAGAAGAGTGAAGCGAAACCGTCACTAAGCTGCTGACACTCGACTGAAGTATGAAGACATAATGTACGGAAACAAACAGGTTGCGCATTCAGTGGATGAGATAAGAGGAAAAAAAGATTACAGCTTGTGGAATACACAAGTGAACTACTTAGAATAAAGTAACTCATTGGTAACCCTGATCTATTTCAAGCTGAGATCACTGCTCTAAGTCACTTTGTAGAGGGTCAATAAACAGGACTGTTTTTAACTTTTCATCTTTTCATTTTCATATTTGCATAAATTCAAGGTCGACTCAGAAATCATTGAGTCCAGGGTAAATAACGGAAAGTGTGATGAAGTCAAGGATAATCGTTAGGGGTAGCAACACAAACCAAATGTGACTAACCTCCGAGATGTCCATATACCGCCACTAGAATCAAAACAGCTATTGTACTTTTGTACTCATCACATACAATTCAAATTCAATGTGAAACTAAATCGATAAAAAGATGATGTGTCGACGGGATCCCCATTGGGTGGGAACTTGAGAATGACCAGTCAGAAGCCATTTTCAACTCGGTCCACATGAAAGTGACACTTTCACTGGAACCTGAACGTAACGATCAACAGGACTTACTCATCCGGCGAAGTGCTGGTGGATCGTTGCAACGCGAAATCTGAAGTAAAGAGATCTGGAATGGGTAGTATATCTACTTCAGCAGCTTTTGCCCTCAAAGGCAGAGAAGGAATCTCATAAACTGCTTGACTAACAAAGTCATGAGAATACGTACACAGGATACAACATCTGATGAACTATCGTTCCTACGCACACTGTTCGTATAAAATGGTTATCCAGAACCTGTGAAACAGGATAAGATAACCCGAGCGGAAAAGAAAGCAGTATTTATCTCATTAACATTTAGAAGAGATACGCTTGTCGAAACAGTCATTAGGAGACTTAACACCGTTATCAGTAGGACATTTTACGTTGTTTCAACTCTACTCCAGCCTTGTGTTTACGGTTAAAGGATAAATTCCCCGTTTCTGCGGCTTTATTTTATGCATACTCATTCATTTATTCCTACGGAAATAGTCATTTAGGTATAACGACTAGATGCTTATCTGAACATATCCGTAAGCATCATCCAGCCTCGATTAGTAGCAGAGTCACCAAGACGATTACCAGTGCAATTGTTGCACACCTCGTTGATACACATCATTCAATCAAATTGGACTCCCCTTTTTGTCCGATTTACCGTGTCAACGGCGGTCACTTGAAAGCCGTCATACGCTGAATTTTGGCCACAGCCGAAGCGATTGGAATTCGACTAAAAAATTCACCTTTTTGAGCACAGAAGCGCTTTGTGCAGACGCTGAAGTTGCCATGGCCAACCACTCACACTACGACTGATCAAGGCGTCATGGTTCCAGCTGTGTCATTTGTGATGTGATCGTATCGAAACGTTGTCTCCGTATTTGCCTATAACTTGTCTGACCTCGCTTGAACGTACTACTTGCTTTTGTTCGTTTCGCCCTGACAGCTCTGTTTTATGTAAGTGTTATGTAATTAGCCTGATGAAGAATAACCGAAAACGAGCTTGTTCGCTACACCATTTTTTGACAACTTTGGTGGTCGATGCCAGACTGGTTGGCGGAGTAAGAGAGGATCACGTAGTCGCTTTGGTTCAACTATGGCGATCGCAAAGGTTGACGGAGCGGTTTTTGAGTGTTCAAATCCGACTGAAGTGATCGTCACAGTTACAAGCCGGATGCGATACCTGACCTTTTTGTAACAAGGTGGCGAAACCCGACGGATGGTGCGCTGTTTTTTACCTTTGTATTGGTCACGATTAACCAGATAGATCGAGAGAAATGGTGTGCTGTTTTCTATTGTCCTTCCACAATCAAGTCGTGTTTGTCCTCATTCAACCAACCTGTCTCTTATTTTCAATACGATAAGTAATTCCCTGGTCATCGCGTGATTTTGCAGAATTCTATTAGGCGAATACGACACTTCATTGAGGGCGGTCTTCTTCGATGAAACCTTGATCCCTTGAGTTCATCGGGTACTTCTGATGACTGACTTCGCTTGGTGTGTGCTGAACAATACTCTCATACGCTTTCTGTCATCGCACTCAGTCAGACTTTCCGGTCGAATCCTCTTCTTCGCTGTGAAACTGATGCAGCAGCGGTCGAAACGATTCCCTGATCACACAAACCAGATTATGATAGTTATATGTCAAGTTCAAGAACCGTTGAGAACTTAAACGCAAACTGACTAAAAGTTTGCGCAAAGACCGTGACCACTACTTGGTCAAACAATCGAAAGAGATGGAAAATACCCTTTTATCTGGGAATGGCATAAAGATTCCCCCCCTGATCCGTGGTTGTACTGGCCGTCGAGTTGGTTTAAGTGAGACCATGTATGAAAAAGATGTTCCAATTATTACCAGTCAACCGCGCCGACTTGATAAATGGGCTGAACGTTTTGAAGAGCAGTTCAGCTGGCCCCAATCAGATCATGTGGATGACGGGAACCGATTGGTCAGTTATTACATTCCAGACGGTCCTCCGTCGGAAGCAGAAGTGAACCTAGAGTTCAAGCTATTGAAGCGTAATAAGGCTCTTGGTCCGGACCTCCTCTCTCCTCTTTTCAAGGATGGTGGCAACAGGTTGATATCAGAAATGACAAAACTCCTCCAGACGATCTGGGAGACTAAAGAGGTGCCTCGTGCTTAGTGCCAATCAACAGTCATTCCCGTTTTCAGAAAGGAGGCCCGAGGTTTATGTGACAACCACAGAAGCCTCAGTTTGGTGTCAGTTGCGTCCAATTTACTCACTGGCCTCATTTCATGTCGGCCCACTAAGCCCCGAGAATGCTAGATATGCGAAGAACAGGTAGCACTCTGATCCGGTCGAGCGTGCGTTGATCACAGTTTCACCTTGCGACGGATCTTGGAACATTGCCACTCTACTGGGTAGCCGATGGTCGTGGTCTTTCTGGACCTGAGGGCTGCTTTCGCCTCGGTTCCTCGTAACGTACTCTGGAGCTGTCTCTTTCACAAGGGAGTTCCAGGGAAATACGTGAATCTGTTGAGATCACTATATGCTCACTCTGCAAGCAGGGTGAGAGTTTATGGACAACTGTCTCGGGCGTTCATCACTTCTAGTGGTGTTCATCAATGGTGTCCGATTTCCCCTTCCTGATCAAATTTGTCATGGACAACATTCTGGAGAGTGCGCTTCGGGAATACAGTGGGCTTGGTGTTGGGCTTCTTGATGGCGCCAGATTGACCGATCTGGAGTATGCGGACGATATTGTCTTATTTAACTCCTCTGCCGAAGACATGCAAACCATGCTGGACAGGTTGAGCGACCGGGCTGCTTTGTATGGAATGCGCTTCACACCTTCAAAGTGCAGTGTTACTTCAAGACTGGGGAACTTCAACTCCTACTTTCTTTATTGCAGGTAATTCGCTTGAGACTGTAGACAGTTTCGCATATTTGGGTAACACTATCTCGTCAGCCTGTAATATTGCTGATGAGATATCAGCGAGGATAGCAAAGGCACGCGTTGCCTTTTCCAAACTGCGTCATCTGTGGCGTCAGAAGGACGTCCGGTTGACGCTGAAAGGAAGGGTATATAATGCTTGTGTGTGCTCCACTTTGCTTTATGGTTCGGAAACGTGGCTTGTTCACAAAGAAGATGTCAACAGACTTGCTGTGTTTCCCAATCGTTGTCTCCGTCAGTTGGCCCATACTAAGTGGAATGATTGCTTGCGCTGTGTTGTAGGTTTTCGGCGCGTATTCGGGGACGCTGGATATGCGCGATCAATAGTTCAACTAATCACGGTACACAGCTTGCGATGATTGGGTCACGTACTTCGTTTGACAGATGAGCGTTTACTTCACCAAGCTCAAGATACTGAGACTAACAACAGTTCGGTTAAACCGCGTGGTGGTCAATCAACAACGTGGTCACGAGATATGAAGACCTTGACTGCTCCATTGAGCAGAGTGGGTAGGTGTCGCCTGCCTGGACGGCGTCCTCGTGATCACTCAAACCGCTGGTTTGAGACGCTATCTGAGATGGCGGCGTGTCGCAGTCAATGACGTACCTGTATTCATACCATTTCTAGTCCTTCCGCCTAGTCTTCTTTTAATAATTTTCTACCTTCTTAGTAACGTTTTCTTCTAGGATATTCCACGTCACTGTTGAGGTAAGCGGTGGCCCGAGTCACAGTACCTTTTGGTCAGTCTCATGGCTGTGATGATGATGATGATCAGGAACCGTAACAAGTGCGAAACTCGATTACAGAGTTTGGTCAAACAGTGTACGGCAGAAACTTATGGTAAACACAGAGTGTGTGCTGTGAGATGTTAACATTGATTTATTCTCATCAGTCGCCAACCCCCTAGCGCTTAACGAAACGCGCAGTTGGGCAGCTGGATAGGTGCGTTGCAGTCCATATGTCAGTTTTTGTCTCAAGGTGTTGGTCAAGTGCTCACTCTTGGATTGGATTTACAGAAATGCAGTCTTTTTCTCCACAGTGTAGTTTGCCACCTTTGGTTCTTTCTTATTACATCAAAGTTTTCGTTAAGTTTCCTGGATAACTATTATCCAGCGGCATTTTTCTACTGAAACGTTTCTTCGTTTAATCATTCTGGCTCGGTGAATTAATATTCTCACCAATCTCCGTTTGGAATCAAACGATGTGAACCCAGAGAATTGCATATATCGCCGCTCCATGTTGGCTTATGAGTAGCCGATAATTGCAGTGTTCCATCTTGGCATCTAGTTATGAGAATGGCTAAAATCGCAAACACTTATTGACATCCACCTCAAGTGATACAACTGGTTTGGGTGGACAGAATTCAGATCTGTACAAAAAATGCAAAAAGAAGTATCAGCAAATAAAAATTAGGATAGCATTCATATAACGTTTACAGACAAACAGCTCAGAAATCCTTTTGTTAAAGTCCCTTTCAAGTATTCCTAAAAATATATCCGCCAATCTAGAACCCGACGGGCTGCCGATAGGCATATTGTCAATTTGTCTATAACTTATACCGTCGAACTTGAACGGTATGTTTGCCGTACAAACAAAAATGAGACTCCTATGAGGATCAGAGAATATTCCAATTAGTCTACCAGTTTAATTGCAATTAAACTGATGTTTGTATAGGCAGAACAGATCAGTGCTTGCATCAAAATGTGACAGAGCACACTGCTAAGTGGTTGTCAACTGCTATATAAAAAAGGACATTCTGATTGTAACAAGGTCAAAGAACCCAATTTCTTCCATTGCCGAACACATCTTAGCAACCGGCCCCCTAGTTGTCACGTTGTCGTGACCCGAAACTGCTGGCAATCAGTGATGTGATGCTAACCAAACAATGCTGGTCAATTGTGTGTACACAGACGCAATCAATCTGTTTGCCATGAAACTGTATCCTTATTATGCGGACGTTCGAAACTATTTGATTGGTTCGTTTGCCTGTTGTTGCTGTATGTAGTTTGTATAAAACTAATTGGTTATATGTTATCGACTTCTGAAAGCAAATCGATGTGTTAGACTCTCTCGATATACTCCGTTTCTCTGCTTTGACTACTTGTATAAAATAAACTCAGTACTTTAACTTTTTAATAAAGAAACTGCTGTGTGATTATAATCTGTCCCAGCAAAAGTTAGTGTTCTTCAAACAATTTAGTCATATTCACCGGCTACTTTTAATTGGTATTCAGTAAGTTGAATAATTAAACATTCAACGTTAATATACCTCGGCGTGTAATGAAGTTGTGTCAACATAGTTACGAAGTTCCAGTGACAAAAAAAACCTTACGAAAAAGTAGTCATATGAAAAAATTTTTCCGAGGAATTTTCCTCGACCACACTCATCAACAGATTGTTACGTAGAGTACACATTATTTCAGGTTCTCAAAGTAACTAATCTTCACAAAGAATTTGGTGGAAAGCAGTGTAGTATTTAAGAGTTAAAAATGCAGATTTTACGCAATTATTAATCAACAGAATTTACACAGTGGGATGAGACTAGGTGAGGTGAATCACAAGCTATGCAACGAGGTTGATGATTAGTGTCTCACAGTGGGACAGTAACTATTAGCGACTCCGGAATTACGATTATTTTTCTAGTATATTCGTGACTCAACTTATCTCACAATGCATAATCATGAATGATTAATGAACAGCTAGTTGATCTAGATATAGTAAACCTAGACCGGGATCGGGAGGCGTAGCTTACAGCATCACAGCCTAGGAGGATAGTGAGAAGCGTGGGTCCTTAACTTGGTTGTACGTAAAGTTATCACTTAGAGGTGCATGTTGTTCATTATCGTCAGTGTTTGGCGGAAGGCATCAATTGTTTTGCAGGCAGCCTACTGAGGATAGATTAACATAAGGAATATCTGTTGGCGAAAAACCTAGAAAGCATGCTAGCCGCCTAAATATTCTTATGGACGTTTTATTCCAAAGACGTCCGATATATTATAATGACTACAAAATACATATCGAGTAACAGTGAAGTAGGCAATTACTGAGACAGGCAACCGTATAAAGTACCTACCACGAGAGGTTCTAGCAAGTGGCTTACACTGAACCAGAATTCAAATATGCTGGTGAGTTAACCATAATTGCAGTTCAAAAGCATTTGGAAAATTGTTTACTGACATAATGGTCATTACAAATAATTCGGGAGTCTGAACATTCATCAGTAAATATTGTCCAAAGTTCGTCTGTTCCAAGTGTTTGGTCAACTGAGGCTGCTTCGGTTGATCCCAGTTGTCGACCACTTGGTGAAGAGTACACAGCTTAGTCTTGTGCATGAAGCAATCCGATTAAAATACTGGAACGCGGACCGAACTTGATTAAATCTGTAATGACAGTTAAACATACTGACTGGTTCCAGCGGAAGCAAATCCTGGTCATTCAAAACTTACCAATAGCCCAACCAGATGAGGATCAAGCAGTGTCGTACAAATGTTGGTGGAATTGAACACAACGAACGGTATCGTACAACCAATAAGAACACCAGAAACCGTCAGGAAATAGTGCAACATCACTTAATCGAAAGTCGATATTACGAATTCATGATGTGCAACAGGTCAACTAATCAAACTAAACAAGTAACCTATCAGTAGAAGTAAACACTGGACGGTCAGTAGTTTTGAGCACTCTTTACAGAGAAACCTCTGATTATGACTAGAACGTGGCCTTTTTTTTCGGTTTGCAGGTGGGTAACTCCGTATGATCTGAGTCCTTGCTGATAACCAGATTATCGATTAGCCTACAGGTAATGTCGATCCCATCACCCCAGGATAATTTCGACCTAACAGTGCTTACGTGTGATCACAACATTAACGAGAAATATTCACGTGGCCTTTATTTAAAACAATGAAGTTATGAAACCTGTGAGAAAACTGACCCATCATTGCAAACGTACATTACTCTAGTTGGACAATACCATCAACATAAAATCCGACGTAAGTAGCAAGTATATTATAGCAGACAGAATGAACGTTGTTCTTAAACATCAATTAGTTCTCAGACTTTTAATCAGACGATAAAA
The DNA here is from genome assembly GCA_013368495.1 of Paragonimus heterotremus. NCBI lineage: Eukaryota > Metazoa > Platyhelminthes > Trematoda > Plagiorchiida > Troglotrematidae > Paragonimus > Paragonimus heterotremus. The sequence goes on from LUCH01001553.1 coordinate 103,750, forward strand.
AGAAATTTCAGAAAGTTTAAAACTAAGTTGCTCAACGGCGCTACATTCCGAACAAACTTAGTACTGAAAACTCTCCCAAGATCTAACCGCAATAGATTTCCTTATCTGGCGACTAAATCAGTACGACTTAGTAGAATTCTCGATTGAGTTAAATCGAACGATGTCGGTAAATGATGCTGAGCTGAATAATGTTCGAATCGTGGACGTCCTTTCTTCGAATGCTAATTATAGCAGTGGTCCGAATGGATCGCACCAAACCCAATTACACAACTTAGCTGACCATTGTTCATAGAGTGCGGGAGGATTGAATGTAGAGCCAGTAAGAATGGAAATACAAACGGACTCAGTTTTTCCAAAACACCGAATAATAACCTGTGCACTGAGAGAACATATGCACAATGCTGTCAGCAGACAGAAGGAGGATAACATGAACACTCACGTCAGATCATCCATATGGGTTACGCCGAACGTTGTTTGTGTGAATGAAGATGGCAAAGAGTTCAGGATCTGTGATGGTTAAAGATTAACGCCAAATACGAAATTGACAGAAATGCGCAGCAAAAAACTGAGTAGTCAGAAGATTTTAAGAAAGCCATGTATAGTAGTTGTGTTTCATAGAATTCACATAAAAACCGTATACCACTGAAGTTCAGTTCTATAGCACACATTATGATCAGTGTGCATGGAGATTATTTTAACACAAGTTTCTTCTGTTTGGATCACACTTCCTAGCGGGAATAACACAAACGATGATTACTGAAGTGATTGTCGATTTACCAATAGTACGCAACTCTCAATATAATCTAGCCATATACAGAGACGGTGTAGAAAAGCGTGATAAGAAGTTGCTTTCGGTTCTGGAGTGATTCTGAAATAAGAACATTACCACAAATCTCCTAAGTGTCTGTTTCAAGTACGAGGGTCGAATTTTCTTGCCTCTAATAGATGTAGCAAATGAAACAGACCGGACCCTGATCGGTACAAATCTTTGGTCGCCTTTACATCACCAAATAACCAAGATGAGTTGTGGTCAATACCGGGCCGTCTTTAGTACTATTCTCTTTGTATATCGCCGTTTGCAGTTCACTTGGCGGAAGCATGGGCTTGGACACAAAAGATGGAAGTCATTCAAGAAAATTGGTACAAAGTGTAGCTTGAAGATCGAGTTTAGCTCCATTTTCTGTCTGAAATTATCACGCTGATTACTGACGCGCCAACTATCGGCATCGGTGTTGTTGTTGTTCTTGCTACAGAACAGGGACAAAAGGAAGCGTTAACAGTATTCTGGATTGCCAAAAGATTTCATAGATACGTCTGCTGTTAGATTCATAATTGTTATAGATCATCAAGCTCTACAGTGGTTATTTGATCAGCACAAATTGGCCGCTAGACCATTGGAGGTAATGATGATAGAGTCTAATCCTAGCAGCCAACAGTTATGAAACAATTCATTGTTCTGACAAACAGTGTCATATATTTCCGTGGAAACGATCAAACTGCCAAAATACTGGTCACTTGGAAGTTAGACATTAGAGTAATAGAAACTGTTGACCACCATGATTCCTAAACTCATCGGAGACATACTGACCAGGTTCAGTTCTCAGGCAATGAAAGCGAAACAGTGGAAGAAACAAAATATCATGTTCCTGAAGAGTTTTGTGTCGAAAAGACCAGCATGATTAGCAAATGTGATTGCAGAAGCTTCTCACAGAGGAAATATTGCAAAATAAATTTGTCCTGTTAACGGCTTATCCAAACCTCAACACAGTGGACGATTTAACAAGAGACTCCATCTTCGCTCTAAAATAGCACATCAGGATCGGCTGTACATTTTCAGTGCTATATCTTTCGCTATTCACCAACTACTCCGTTCCGTATGGCACCAACCAACGCACAATTTGTGGTTTTGTGTGTGCCACTAACATCAGCCAATGACAGACTGATTTCTTAAATACTGATGTGTACTCGGATCTTTGTCTCGTGAATAACAACTGCTTACTTCAAGCAGTCCAAGGTCTTCCCCCCTATTACTTACGCAGGCGTTTTCAATTCAAGTATCATTTCTAGGGTTAGTGGAAGTCTCTAATTCCAGCTATTACAACTGTCTCCGTAGACAGTCACGAACTAGCAGGTTCGCTGGCGGTATTATTGCAAATGTTTTGGTTTGGACGAACTCGCCGATACGTGGTCAACCACAGGTTAACTGAAGACTACGGCCTGTCAAACAAACTGGCATGTCAGTGCACTGACCATTCCAGATGACACTTTGGCACAGTATGGAAATTTTTATAAATTCTGTAAGTGGCAAATAAGTAAAATTAGCTGTTCAAGTGTGTCACGTGTAAGAACGAAGAGCAGAACCAATCAATGAAGAAACCCCGGTTCCGGAGACCGTTTTGGATTTCTTTAGTTTACTGCGGCTTCTCTTCTAAGAAATAATCAATGGAAACCCAAAATGTTTGAGAATGTTTAATAGCAAATGAAGTGTACTGTTTCCGTCATTTGGTAGCACTTATTAAACAGATTTTTTCCACGTTTTGATTAACCATTCCGGAAACTAGCTATTCCGAACACTTCTGTGTCTGTCTGCTCCGGGTGGAAAACCCGTGCAGTCTTTTGTCAACGTTGTCCCGGGGTACCTAGAAGCCTCAGCATATTCAGTTTTGAAAGGGGTCTGCTTATGCTGTCCAAGAAAGTCACAATTTCCTCTTGTTCATAATCCAGTGTTATCGAGATATATAGGCAGACGAAGATGAATGTTTGGACAGTTTTTGAATTTGTTTCATATTTCGCGCATTCAGGAACGCGTCCATCTTTGTACGGCTAAAGGTAGGTCACTCAAAGGAGGACTCCTTTTAATGTTTGTTATTTTCGTTGAGCCTATCATACCCGATGTTTGGTTAGACATATATTCAGAGGACCTTCAGTCGGTATATGTAACACGATCGTCGAGGTGCGATTCAGGTGTTTCTAAATTGTTGTTTTTCTTGATAAGTGACTTGATGTCCCACATACTGTGCATTTGCTTACCTGAAAACGTTAACGACACGGTCGACCGTAATTGGTGTTAGAATTTCGACGCTCAATAACGACATCGACAAAAACCAAGATTAGCTGCTTTGGAATAGCCCTGACTTAACGGTCTATCTCTCGGTATAACTTAATGGACACAGAAAACAACACGAAGTGGGTATTCATTAAACTGCTTATACGGCGGCTTCAAGTTTCTAGCGTAGTTTCATTGTCCAGCTAGTGGCACAATTTCCACATAAAGACACGCGGTTTTTACCACTGGTTCAAATGCCATCAGCATCCGGATTTTTCTACTCGAGTCTCATTATTTACAACTGTACCACAATGCACACTAGTAGCTGAAGTCTGTTGTAAACAAAGCTACTTGCATAAATAAAATGAACAGAGTGCAACAACTCTCAATATTGTCATCTTATGTGACCTTATGAATTACGCTAACACAGGGAGAAGATAAATCGCCAGTTGTGTATGCCCAGTTATTCTCATCAGTTTCACGTATGAATTTATGCAAAATGGGTCTCAACGATATCGGTGCCCTATCCCTTAAAGTTTCGTTTCGTTAAACAGTTGATAACATGTGAGTTCATCTTAGTTCGGGGCAATACCATCCTTTTGCTAGTTAAACGGCTTAAAGATCATATCTTGGTGTTTACGGATAATGTCAGGTTTCGGTATGAAGAGAGTGTCGATGAACTGATAACGCAGCGATGTGAAATTCTCCAGGGCTAACGTTGGCTAATGTACAAAAGGAAATGATTTATCAGTAAGTTTGTATCGGTACTGCTTTCGTCAATCTTTACAAATACTATATATACAATTTTGTCACGTTTCACGAAAGATAACTTTTCTACATTTTTCTATCGCACAAAACATACGTACTAATCGGAGTATAACAATATTATCGTTTTCGAATAGATCGTTAGAAAGCCTGATGCCATACAACAGAGAATAATCCATTGCAGCTCTATTCGGGTTCGACTTTTTCAGTCTTAAAAATTCTTTCTCAGTTGCATACAAACACAATTCAGTCAAAACAATTTTTAACAGGACCCTGGGGATCCCTAAGACAGGCACGACGGGCTTATCATGAAAACCATGGTGCAAGTGGGTAACCAGAGAATTTGATCGATTCTCACAATAAATGAAACGACAGAATTGCCTTTTTAAGGTGTTGCAATGAAGCAGTTTCTGGTATTTTCCCATTTGAAAGAGGTCATGTGGTTAGAAACATAGATAACAAGATAAGATAAGCGATGAACACATGTATCCGACTGCCGCTGAAGAAATAAACCAGAGAAACAAATTTTCTGATCTGAATTAATGTGAACCATATCCGTCTGTCTCCCGTGTTATTTATCAGTCGACTCGCGGTTGTACTGATTAGTACCTCAGCAAAAATAATGATGGAGTATTACTAGTAATAATTAATACACGTTGAAGTGATTAGCTCAAACGATGATGCGACGCAGCTTAACCAGAATAGCGGTAACGGAGAATTCAATGTCATTTGCTGTTAAACACCTACTGGCGACTAATCATTTAGTCCACCTTGCAACCCATTCACAGTACAGTTACACAATGTAACTTTAGAGTTATTGGCTTTTAGAAAATCGATACTTGTCAATGCCTACTAACTTATGTGCAATTCAAACAAGTGTCGTTGACTCAGTAGATTAGCTTACTGTTGTTGATTGTATCCTTCGTATTTCAGTTAAGTTGAACAAGTCTCTCTGCTCGTTTTGCTTACATGATTGGGTCAAATGTATTCTGCATGTCTTAGGTGTACGACTGTTGAGGAGAAATGAATCAGACACATCTTAATACGACTTCCACGCTTTTTGGTGAATTGAGTCAAGGAGGTCTAATGTTTGAACATTATGAAGTTCATTCAAAGGGATGCTATTTGGCACACATTATATTTGATTGAATACTAGTTAGCTTTTATTAATATCTTCCTAAAACGATACTGATATTAAGAGAAGGGAAAACGTTTAGTTATATGTAGTCAGCTGGACTACTAAGCTGTTTTCAAATGCTATCTGGTAGTATTCGAAAATGGAACCTTTTCATTTTAAACAAGTTTTTCACCAAATATGCTCGAATATTTTAATCATTCCTGGTTTAAATATTCTGCTCGAAGTGTTCTGTACGTTGCACTTAGAAAGTCGATCTTCGAAGTCCAAAATTCAAGCGATCAAGCTTCTTCTAATATTAATAATCATGCTTTTGTTTATCTTCTCACTCGAACGAAGGGGATAACGAAGCTTTACAGTAAATCATGACATCATCGGAAGTACCGGTCGTCGTGATAAGAACAACTGAATCATGACTAAGGCAAATTTTCCGTTTTCGATGGTAAGTCATCAAATTATGTGGCTTGACGAGCTTAAAACTGATCACCAGAGTGACGTTCAAACGCTGTATCTGTAATCACTGACGAACTCACCGTTCCCAAGCGCCAATTTAACTACTGTGGCCAGAGAGGATTAAACGTTTAGAGGAACTTCGTCTTTGAGCAGTAGTATGCGTCATGTTACCAAATCATTATGATTTGATCAACGGTCAGCGTCTATAGTTTCGTCATCTGTTATCTTGAGTGATCTATGAACAGTCCAAAGGTCGTTTAATGTTATTTAAATAGCTAAGGGCAATCTGAACGGCAACGTGTGGGATAGTATCTGTTCTATTTAAACCGCTGTTCACTCTTACTGACTAGTGTTCACATACTCAATCAGACATTCGGTTTGAAGTATGAGTGGCATGGGTCGCTTTCTGTTGTCCAATAAACAAGCACACAAAAACGCTACTTTGAGACCATATTAGATTGCTTCCAGTTTGTGCCGTTCTGAAGGGTGTGAGTGGGTGCTCCTGAATGATTGGGCTGCAAGGTTGACAGTTTTGCCTGCTAACAGAGCCCTTCGAAGTTTATTTTCTCAGTGTGGCCATGGAAAACATATTTTCTACTTACCGAGGGAAATTTAGATCGATTTACTACCGTCTGTTTAGCTTCCTGTGTAAATTTCATCAAACGACAGTTACTTATGAAAACTGCTCCGTTTGTCAAGCAATTGTGGTTTAGAACTCCACCTAACATCTTTATTCCACAATAATCTGTTAGAACAGAGGAGTGTATTTGGATCACTTCTGCCCAAACGTATTTATCAAACAATGATTCTGCTAACTTTACTTGAACGAGACCGTAAACTGTTACTCTTGATAAATGGAATTAAATTGTTCGTAATCCTGGATAGATGAATTGAAGTGGAACAATGTGTCTGCCATGAAGATTCCAGTACCCGTCATTGTTTTCTTGGATTGGAATTTCTCTGCCCGATTTTTATCTTCGAATAATCCGAGTTCATGTCTGGTGCATTTGACAACTAGCATTGATTACACCGAATGAAATGAATGTTCAAATATTGCTTGAAGCGATCGGTCATCGGAAAAAATGGACATGTGACTGCAACGAACTGTTCATAAACATAAATTGCGTAAGTTGTGCTTGCGCTGGTGCTGCTCCGCCACCTAAATGAATCGGTTTACCGAGTACTCACGATACTTCTTTCGATGAAAACATCTTTTATTAAGTGCAGCTGAAACCAGCATGTTTTATCGCAATAGTAATGTTGAGCGATAGGCAGGATACAAGAAGAGATAGTGGCTAGTGCATGTTGCCCCTTTAACTCTGGTACCGTAAAAGTTCCCTAAAAGTTTCACTCTTGATTGTAATTGGAAGGATGTTGTTGGTGACGGAGAGCTGTTAAACAGGCAAATAAAATCCAGTTTGAGGTGGGGCGAAGACTGTTCTGCAGGTAACGAGAAGTTTCGGAGTCTTTTCTAACAAGTTGCAAAACACGACTGCCATTATTCAATCTCCGTTGAATTTTTCAATCCTGCAATCCTGATCACGGAATTTTGGCTTTTGTTAAGGAGCACGTGCCAAATGAGCTTGGTTTCATTTAAAATGAAAATATCCGGAGTATCACTGGAACGCATAAACTTTGGCACACGTGATATCCGTTTGATTGCTTGTGTATAATTGATTTCTGCATCTTTAGAGCTCAGATATCTCCGCAGATAATGTATCAGCAGTTTTGTCTTCGAAGCAACTGACTGACCGTTCACATTTATCTCCAGACCTATAGCGTACCGCAACACCTATTCATCTAATATCGAACTATATATATTTGTAAGTAGGACACACTCAAACCAATACAGGTCAGCACTGAAAATTACAGGACTAATGGCAATAACATGCAGAGATTTTCCATAGATGCTGACGGTTTTTATTTCGGTATCGATGGTATTGGGTATTTTTGCGACTTCTGTTTCTAATCTACTTTTCGTTCACGTACTATCTGTTCCAGTTAGCGCTTGCTCACTCAACCATCATCCACCTCTAATATTACAGTCCTTACAGAAATTATCAATTCCCTACGGTTTTAGCAGCTAGTGTTGTGAACCAAGAACAAAGATGTCATGAGATTTTTTATTGTGAAAACCAACACATGAGGTATCAGTTTCAACACGATAACAAACATACATTTGCACGTAACACTGACTCCAGGACGTCAGGATTGTGGAGGTTGCCAATGATAAGTTCTTTTATGTACTGAGAACCATTTCATACTGAACTGCACTTCATCGGTTCTTCACGAATTTTCTTCCCAGCTATTTCAATACCGAAGTACATGCTTGGACCAGACTCTTGAGTAGTAGTGTAAGTAGTACAATGCAACAGCTCGTTCTTACTACATTGTTGAATGGATGAGCTACCGCGTTGTTTGACAATTGAATCGACTTATCGGTGCCACTCTGCTAACCACAAACACCACACGAATGACCGCACTCACAGCGTACCGTTTTGGTATCCGCGGTCTGCTTACCGACCCATTCATGATATGCTTGAGTTTCACTGGTTTGGAAAATTATCTCTTGCCACGCAAACAGCTGGAGCAAAGTAATCACCAGTGAAGTGGTGAACAACCGTTTCGAACTGATTAGGTCTTATCAGCACCAAGCACGCCGGAGACTCGGAACCACCGCCCGTGGATGAGTGATGGATTGTAGTCCAAATGCATTCACTAGACCACGGGGTTGCGGTCATCAGGGCTAAACGAAGTTAGATGGACCTGTCTCCTTAGCTGCTGCGCGTCCTTTCACCTGTAGACTGAAACAGACCAGCCGTTTTATGAGTACGATTCTTTGGCGTGAATGGTGTTGATGAGACTCGACGGGGTCGAATCCGTTTGCATTACTCCGTCAGTAGTCGCTAGGACAAACTGGTTGCAAAATTTCTTTATCAACCGCATTTGAGGCTGTAGTGGATGCTTACTGGTTGGCAGACCAATTACAAAAGAGTTGATCGATTTAAGTCTTTGAGCGAAGGTTGCACAAAAGCTAAGGAAACTGATTCCTCGCTCCATTTTTAGCAGCCTCTCCGGTATGAAAACGTTCTTTTTTGATGCACAGCTATTTGGTGAACCCATGTTTTGCGCCCTAGTATTGTGGTTGATTTCCCCTACGTTTAACTGATGTGCACCTCATGTGAGTTGTGCTAACGACGAGTTAATGTCTTAAACATGTTGGCGCTACTATGCAGGTTTGAGTCGTTTCGTGTTCAGATACATTGTTCATTGTTGATTGGAGATATTGCCCGAAACAGAACATGACTTCATTTACCTGTGCAAAAGTATTCTCATATTTCAGTATTAAAACAAGTTGCCTTGTCAGAAATCTGTAGCCGTGCTATTTCGGATCCGCTGAGGAAGTGACCCAGTTGTTCAACTTTTATGGTTTTTATTGTCTTAGACACTGGCATCATTTCAAGTACTTCTGAGAAAGCATAAACCAACACAAAGCAACACGGTCCATTCGGTGCGTTTGCAAAACCACCTTATGCACGAGATCTTAGTTGAGCAACGTCCCTCGCGACGATATCCTTACTTTGACTGAGGTTTCGTCTGTCAATTCACACTACGCACATTAGCGACGTGAGGATTCAATATGGTTGCCAATGTCTAGTTAGTGAATATAACTGCGTGCGGCAGACTTCAAACTACTAGTACCAGGGTGCATGTGAATACATTGTCTTAACACCCTGATTTGAGGTCGACGTGGCCCGATGACCCTGTCCGAGAACAATAAGCAAGAATAAACTGCAAACAGTGCATATCGCCGACAGCAGTGATATTTCAACATTTCTTGTTAAATCATTTTCCTTAGCTATTTAGTGATCAGGTAACCAGCAGAGCAGCGAAGGATCAGAGCGTAACCGTTTCTACGCATGTCGTAACAAACGGATATTTAACCAGATTTACGTTGTCCATACTGGCTTGATATATGATGCCTGGTTCAGACGGTACGAGGACCAGTTCATTGTTGCTTTCGGTACAGGGGATGAACCATGGAAGGCCCGTCTCCTCCTACACGAGAATTATTCCAACTTTATTCTTCCAAAGAACCCACGCGACAACTCCTTCGAGGAAACGGTTGAGACTTTGCGGTCCATGTTTGATGACCAGTCATCCTTGTTCAGCACAAGGCACCAGTGTCTGCAACTAGCCAAGTCAGACGACGACGACTACGTCACCTATGCCGGTGTGGTCAATCGCGAGTGCCAGCGTTGCAAGCTTGGTTCGATTACCCGGGGTCAGTTCAAATGTCTGTTGTTAGTCTGAGGTCTTCACTCTCCGGAAGACGTAGACATCCGTACTGGCGTGCTGAACAAGGTTGAATAAGACCCCACGACGACGCTCCAGATGCTCACCACGGAGTGGCATTGCCTAATCGGCCTCAAACACGACACTGTAATAGTTCAACACGACACTGGTTCCGTACACGCAGTACGTTGTGACTCAATCACGCGCAGTCCGAGCAATGTTACGCGAACTCAGAATCTCACAAGGCATGCCGGCCCTGGTTCACTTCCCGCAGGACTTGGCTCGCATCTTCTACACTCATACGTCAAGAAATCACTTCCGTCCCTGTGCAGGCATTGCGGCGCCTGGCACTTTCATCCTGACTGTCCTGTCAGACGGCACCGTTGTTCTCGGTATACTCAACTGGGGCACAGAGACAACTTCTATCGAACCCAGCACATCGACAGTGGTTTTCCTATTCCCAAGTCGCGGTACAACCCCAAGCTCAAAGCAGGGCGCAGTTCTAAGTCGGCTGGCAGATCCCTGAACCTGCTCACCACCTTCCAAGTCAACGCCCTCGATCGACGGGAATTCGTGTCGGTCATGATAAAAAGATTCCCAGTTTGATTGCAGTTGGACACTGCGTCGGATATCACAGCCATTTCAGAGAATTTCTGGAGAACGCTTGGCAGACCCCTGATTCGACGGATGCCTCAATCCACCACCAGCGTCTGTAGCGGCCTTTTGCAATAGACTGGTCAATTGCTGTATCGCGTCTCATTCCGAGGCAAACCTATTAACAGTTTCTGCTACATTTCCGACTCGAACCTCAATTTTCTCGGGCCCGATTGGCTAGAACAATATGCAATATGCAATATGCAATATGCAACTAGGTGCGGTCCCATGCCGCGCCACGCAATACAAAAAGGGAAATCGTAAGGCGGTTTGCGCCAAAGTTTCAGAGAGGTCTGAGACACTACTTTCAGGTCCAATAAATCCTACATCCATCTCCAGAAGTTCATCCCGTCTTCTGTCAGAAAAGACCGGCACCGTACGCAGCTTTGACACTCGCGGACCCAGGGTCCAAACGCATTGAGTAACTGGACGTCTTCGTTCCTGTGACCGTACCACTCATTTCACCAACTGCGATTGCTACTGCCAACACTCTTCCACGGCCGTTCAGTCAGTCTGGCCTTACCGAAATCACTGTGTCTTATAACGGTTCCAAGTTCATGTCCGGTCAGTTTGAAAAATTCTGCAGGCGCGACGTCACTCAACACGTTCGGTCGCTTCCATATCATCCGCATTCCAACGGGCAAGTAGAACGCTTCATCGATAAGCTCAAAGGTGACTTTCTCAAAACGCTTAGGGAGGTGGCGTCTGAAGATAACTCACAGCAACTTCCACTGACTTACCGGACAACTTTTAACAACTTGCTGAACAGTAACCAATCTCCTGCCAAAGCCCGTGTGGGTCATAAACTGCGAACCACGCTGGTCTTCATGGTCCCGACGAAGCAGTTGGAACGGAAGCAATTTTCCTCGGACGAACACGCTCCGTTATGAGTTCAATCACCGGTCCACGCCCATGACTATCAATCCGGTCGCAACCAGTGGGCAGAAGGTGTAATAACGAGACGCCACGGCAAGATGCTTTATGAGATTTCCGTTGCGGGGGACATTTGGGTCCGCCATCGCAATCAGCTCAGGCTACGCCATTCTGTCAGTAAGAAAATCTGTGATGACGAGAGAAGTCTACCGCCTACCTACTCCTGGACAAGTTCAGGCTTCCTGAGAAACTGATGTTACCGGAAGTATCAACCTTACCCCGTCGGCTGCCAAGACAAGTCGTCTTGCTAGACGCTGGAGTCATTGAAAAGGCCAATCACCGACTCTCATTAAGGTTGACGCGAAGAGGACCAGCTGCTACCAATCCCCGTAAGGGGGGTATCGAGGAAGATGTCAGTACCCCGAAAACATTGTGTGACAAGAAGATTAACAGAGTGTTGTAAACCCTTCTAAACGGTATGCTGGTTCGTCCTGGCCATTGTAATTCGCTTGGCCAAATTCGAATTCTCGTCCCGGTAAATATTAACACGAAAACCTCGGTTCTGAATAGTACCGCGACTGTCCCGTATTCGCCCCCAAGACAAACCAAAAGACGCGTTCAAAATATAGAGCCTTGGTCCGCTCCGAAACGTGTGCGACAAAAGCGGCAAGTAAAAAGTATGTATAGGGCACGTAAAGTTCACACATTCCCAAGACACCAAAGAGAACAGTTACCGGAAAAAGAAGCTAGGATCGCACATGTGCATAGCGGCATAAAAAGTCTCAATCGTTTTGATCAGTTCCGCTAGTTAGGACGGAGTCGAGTGGTTTTTTCTTCTTTCTCACGACGACGGCGCCCTGGGACGGTCAAAGGGTAGGCACCCTAACACAGAGTACGCTTGCGAATGACTCTCACGCTTACCATAGCCACGCATTGCTTCGGTCTTCACGATCGACCTAGGCCATCGTGACACCTGGTCTAGTCATCCTGACTACACACGTAGACTGTACCGCCTAAACTCTTATCAGGTCCGTTCGCTTTGACTATGCTTGTTGCTAGTCCCAAACCCCATAAATACGAACAGGTTTGTGACCATGCCTTCTTCGGGCTGAGCGACATCAAGAAGCTCTGTTGGAAGATCAGTCTTTTTACCTGTGTTCTTGCGGTAGCCTCGGGTGGATGGGTTGGATGGGAAGAGACTAACGGACCGCATATAGTCCGTACTCGTTGTTTATTGCCGTTATTCGTTATGCTATTATTCGCCGTTTCACTGATCATTATTCGATTCCCGTTTACGTCTTCGCAGGCCGTAAACCCAGATACAACACAAACGCACTGTTGACATATGGAGTACAGGATCAAACCATCGCAGGCTGTGTACCGTGATTAGTTAACCAATTGATCGCGCATCCCCGGCGTTCCGGAATACGCGCCGGCGAACTGTCACATTGCTCACGCGATCAGTCCACTTAAGATGGACCAACTGGCGGAGTCAACGATGGGAAAACACAGGTCTTATTTTTGAACAGACCAGGTTTCCGAACTATACAGCAAAATGGAGCGCACATAAACATTATATACCCTTCCTTTCAGCGACAACCGGACTTCTTTTCGACGCTACAGATGACGCAGTTTGGCAAATGCAACGCGTACCTTTGCTACCATCCTGGCTGATATCTCATCAACAATATTACAGGCTGACGAGATAGTGCTACCCAAATATGTGAAACTGTCCACAGTCTGAAGCGGATTACCTGTAATGAAGAAAGTGGGAGTTGATGCAACACTTTGCACTTTGAAGTTGCAAAGCGCATTCCATACAAACCAGCTCGGTCGCTTAACCTGTCCAACATGGTCTGCATGTTTTCGGCAGAGGGGCTAAGTAAGACAATGTCGTCCGTATACTCCAGATCGGTCAATCTGGCGCCAGCAAGAAGCTCAACACCAAGCTCACTGTATTCCCGAAGCACACAATCCAGAATATCGTCCATGACAAAATTGAACAGGAGGGAGGAAATCGGACACCCCTGACGAACACCACTAGAAGTGAGGAACACCCGAGACAATTGTCCATAAACTCTCACCCTGCTTGCAGAGTGAGCATAGAGTGATTTCAACAGATTCACGTATTTCCCTGATATTCCTTTGCGAAGGAGACTATCGGCTGTCTGTGGCAGTGCCGATGTTCCAATATCCGTCGCACGGTACAAATGTGATCAACGCACCTTCGACCGGATCGGAATCCTGCCTGTTCTTCGTGTATCTGACTCCCTCTGGGCTTAGTGAGCCGACGTGAAAAGAGACCGGTGAGTAACCTGGACGCAATTGACACCAAACTGATGCCTCTGTGGTTATCACATAAACTTCGGACCTCCTTTATGAAAACGGGAATGACTGTTGATAGGCACCAATCACGAGGTACCTCTTCAGTCCTCCAAATCGTCCAATGAAGTTTTGTCAGTTCTGATATCAACCTCTCTCCACCATCCTTGAAAAGAGAAGGAGGGAGGAGGTCTGGACCAGCAGACTCATTACGCTTTAATAACTTGGGCTCTAGGACCACTTCTGCTTCCGACGGAGGCCCGTCTGGAATGCAGCAACTGACCGATCGGGTCCCGTCGTCCACATGATCTGGTTGAGGTCAGCTGAACTGCTCTTCAAAATGTTCAGCCCACCTATCAACTCGGCGCGATTGACTGGTGATAACTGAACCATCTTTTTCACACATGGTTTCATTTACACCGACTCGACGACCAGTACAACCACGGATCAGGGGGAAAAGCTTTCTGCTACTCCGAGATAAAAGGGCTTTTTCAAATATCTTTCGATTGTTCGCCCCAGTATTGCTCACGTTCTTTGCGCAAACTTTTAGTCAGTTTGCGTTTTAGTTCTCGACGGTCGTCATCATAATCAGAACCAGGTGGGATCGAGCGACGCTTGCTCATGAGGTTTGTCGAGGTGACGGAAATCCAGTTCTGCCGCAACTGAACAGCTCCTTCGAAACATGTCCGTCCAAATCATGCTTTTATGGCTTCGGTGATTTGTTCTCAATTTTCATTAGGATCCGTCATCTGATTCGAATTGGGCAATGTCTCCACCAACGTCTTTTGGTAAGCGTTCCTTACATACTCATCACTCGAATGCCAGTTGAGTACCTTGCATTTACGAGTGTAAGT